>APFE031736976.1:79247-109488 GCA_000404065.3 Pinus taeda
TAATCAGAGCCGACATAACAATAATAATGTAAGGGCACAATAATAACAACAGTGGGCTTCTATGGGGCACAATAGTAACAATATGGGCACTACATGGGTACATCAATATAATAAGGGGTAGTACTAATAAAAATAAGGGGTTACATTAGTAGTATAAGGGCCTAACACTCAGTTTGGTTCCTCTTCAACCATTTCTGGTTCCTTCTCCTCACTGTCAATCTATTTAATGATACTTGGTGAGGGTTGAGCATCTACTGTCCACCCAGATTTTAAATGCATCTCATATAATTTTTCATTAGAGATGTTGTATGAAGGTAGGTTGAAGGTGTCAACTTGTTGAGCCCCTTTATTGTTAGGATTTAGATTGGGTTGGATAGGGAGTTGGGGACGAACAGGATGATTACCAACGGGCACATTAGAGGGAAATTGAAGTTGTTTTTGTGGCATTGACTGGGGAAACTGACCAGAAGGAGAAGGTCCCTGCTAGTTCGGAGCCCACGAAGAACTTGAACTAGATTGAGGAGCCAGCTGTTGCCAAGGTGGAAACTGGTATTGGGGCCACATGGGCAGATAAGGCATGGTCTAGGACCCATATTAAAATTGCTAAAATATTGAGATGGATCCAAAAACATACCTTGATTTCCCATTGACATCTGAGGTTGCCATGGCTTTTCAAGTCCCATAAAGTACAGTTGCTCCATCTTTCGCCTATCCCTTGAAAAACCTCTTTTAGTCCTAGCAAGGATGGGCATAAACTTGTCACATGATCCAACTCACAGATTGCACACTCCTCTATAGAGTTTAATGGACATTTCCTCTGCGGGTGTTTCTTCCTACATGTTGGGTAAAATACGGCCATAGTTCTTTCCAATTTTAATTGTTTCTGTTTTACATGTAGTGTGTCTATCTATTCAGACAAGGTACTCAGGATATCAGTCCTCAGGTTGTCCAATAGATTCCAAATTTCTGCTTTTGTAACACCTCCACTAGATACTTTCATTAATTGAATCCCTTGTTTATTTCTTGCAACTCCTCTTGAGCACTGGATACACAACTCACAAATGGTATCAAAGTCCTCCTTTGATATATCTCCCTTTCCAACTATATTCAACATTTCCAAAGAGTCTTCTCAGAAGGCCCAGAGAAGGATAATTTTCAAAATGTCCTTATCCAGGTCAGAGTGACCTGATCTCTACAATGTGTATTTAAAGAATTCCACACAGCCTTCCATATTTTCATCCTCTTTCTATGTAAATTTAAAAATCTCTTCTTTAATATCCTATGATTTACAGTAGTCCTAGTATTTCTCCAAGAAAGTAATTCTCATCTCCTCCCATGTGGTGATAGACCTTCCCCCAAGACCAATAAACCACCGTAGGGCTATCCCTTTTAGCGTAGCAGGGGAGATTTTCAATTTCTGAGCATTTGTTATGTAATCATACCCTTGACACACAAATTCAAACAAAAACATGTCAGGGTCTTCTTAAGTAAGCCCATGGAAACTGGGTAAAGTTGTTAAAGGAATAGGATTTGTTGGTGCGCCAATCCTAAATCCCCAATTGGGAAGTCAATAGTAGAGGTTGTTGGTGCCATGAATATCCTCCAGTACTCGCTAGGGATTTCAGTAGGCTCCACAGGAAGGGATTTTATCACAGGGGTTCGAGTTACCTTAACAGTGCTCCCTCTATCCTTTGGTGATAGAAATGTCTCTACAATCTCTTCCTCCCTATCACAGTGGCTGGACCCTACAAATCTCCTCTCTGCAACTCCTTCTTCCCTACTGGGATGGACCGTTCCTTCGGATGCTTTATTTGCAACTTCTTCTTCTTCTGTTACAAGCAAGAGGATCCCTTTAATAGGCATATTGTTGCTTATCTCTGTCGCTGTTGGAAGGGTCTGTTGTATCGAATCAGCAGGGGGTGTTGTGAACAACACTGGTTGATGTACCAATTGTCCCTCAGATTTTGTCCACGCACCTGGCCTCATGGCTACACAGGAAGACACCTCTGACTCAGCTTTTGCAATGATTTTATGGATATAGGTGTTCCTTCCCAAATCATGTCCTTCCTTCTTTGGGGCTCTCCCTCTACCCCTTTTATTTGGCTCTATGTTCATACAAGTTGGTGGGATGACAGATGTAGCAATCAAACCACAATGCTCAAGGCCTGGAGTAGGGCGTCAAAAGACCATTCCCTCCCCAGGACAAGAGATCACGTTGAAAAGAGGGTAGTTAACAAAACAAAACAAAAAACAAGAACCTAGGGTTCAGGGCCTGGAGCAGGGCGTCAAGGGACTCCTCCCTCCCCAAGACAAGAACCCAATCAAGAAAATAACACACACACAAGAAAACCTAACACTTCAAGACCTGAAGTAGGGTGTCAGAGGACCCCTCCTTCCCTAAGGAGAGAGATTGGGTTTCTCGAAATCGAAACAACAAAAATGATAGGGAAATCTAAGCTCAGGGCCTGGAGCAGGGCATCAAAGCACTCCTCCCTCCCTAGGACAAGAGATTGACCCTAATAAAATAGGAAAATAATAAAAGCATGAAATAAATGAAATACCTACGCTCAGGACTTGGAGTAGAGTGAGAAAGCTCGTTCTCTCCCGAAGATGAGAGATTGACCCTCTGGTTAATACAAATCATGTCTTGCACCTCGTTAGCCTCCCCAACAATGGCACCAAAATGTTGGTGTCCATGTATGAACAATTTATCCACCCCTTTTCCTACATTAATGTATCAATCCGGGTGTGTATTCTTTTCAAGGTAACACGCAAGGTATATGCAAGGGCAAGGTTACAGCCTGTCATCGACCAAGGGTTCGTGATTACCAATCAAAACAATGTTGAAACAGAAATCAAAACTCAACTGCAGAACTTAAAAAGGTATTCACAGTTATCTAAGGAATCTGCAACAGCAAACAAGAAATAAACACAACGATAAACAATACACACAAAACAAGGAAACCTGCAACACCTAATCAGAAGAGTGGGCCTAGCTCTCTGATCAGGGCTGCGTTACTCACAGTGAACGATAGATCAGCAAAAAGGTTTGTATCTTATTAATTTGAATAATGTTGTTACAATACAATGAAAGGTCTGACTAACCGTTGATACAAGAATGACCCATCTTTTATACAGTACAAAGGAGAATAACATCTCTCCCCAAAACCTAGCAACTATATGCCCAAAGATATACATCAGTTTCATCACAGCACTAGCACCAATAGAACAAGAACAAGAATGATCCAAAACAAGTTGAGAACAACTACAAATCAGTTATGATGTTTCTTCGTGGCTGATCAGCTACTGTGAATCATGGAACTGCTGTGATATGCCGTGTGGTCAACACCTGCGCTCCATAATCTGCGGTCATCACATGTTTTAATGGTTCACATAGGTAAAACCCTCATGAGTCTACTTCATTAATTAAATATCCCAAGAGACGATAAAAGGGAATTGCCTCATAGTTTTACACAGTAAATATATGCGAATGAATACAAAAGGGATGACAAGAGGAGTGGAAATGTAGGGAAAAGATAGGCCAATTTTGTGCACAATAGGTCTATTGCAGAATTCAAAACCTTCAAGAGGATGGCATAAAGACTCAGTTAGCTTCCTTGAGAATGGAGGGTGTAGCACTAGTATGGTGGGAATCGAAGGCCCAAGAGGAGATAAAAAAAACACGGTAAGATCTCAATTTCTTGGATTGATTTCATTGTTTCAATTAAAAGACAATTTTACCCTCTAGCCTATATGCAGAAAGACGTCATGAATTGGCAGAACTTTAGACAAATTAAAGCTCAAAATGTGCAAGATTACACCCAAAATTTTAGAAAATGGTCTCTAATGTTAGGTGTAGATTTGTAGTCACAGGACACTTTACTAAAGTACATAGGGGGTTTACATAGTTACCTTAGGCATACTTTCTTAATGTTTAATCCCAATAATCTAGATGATGTGTGTGTGCAAGCCACTAATCTTGAGGCAAGAGGGAAAAATGCCCCAAACGAAGGTAGTAAAAAGCTATTTAAGAGTAAGGGAAAAGAAAAGGCTTTCAAAGGGAAGGCAAAGAAAAATGTGTCTATCAAAAAATAAGGAGAGAAAATTACATGTAAACACTATTCCAAATAGGGTCATGATCAAGCTCACTATGAAGGTAAAACAGAACAAAACTACAACCACTCAATAGGATTTGGGCTATGATTCGAGTGATGAAACTAAAATCACAACCATGGGGTTAAAAGGAAAATAATCCATTGCCAGCACTAGTTCTTCAGACTCGCAAAATGAAACTCCAAATGAAAAGAGGAGAATATAATTGTTTCACATAAGGGTGATCTCAAAACATAACAAGATTGATACATGGTTCAATAGCGAATCTCAAGACAATCTTATGTCTGAAAACATAGTTAAGAGTTTAAATCTGGAAATTGTTCCACATCATAAACCATATCCACTTGGATGGGTATGTGACAATGTGCAATTACAAGTTATGAGAAAGTCTAAACTGAAATCTGCTACCACTGCAAAATTCATAAACGAAGTGGAGCTTGATGTTGTGTTGTTAGATATCTGTGGCATCATTTTGGGCAGCCTGTACCTTTTATGACAAAAAGGCTATCTTCCATCGACATGAAAATAGATATCATTTATTTAAAAATGGAGTAGATTATATTGTGAGAGCTCACAGCAAGAAAACAAATCTTTCACTTGTTAATGCAGGGCAAATGAAAAAACTGGTGAACTCGAGAAAGAATTTTGTGCTTCTCATGATCAAACCAAAAAATGATGTTTATAATGAAGCTTTTAAAGGTTGTGATTTGAATTTGAAATCTAAATTGGTTGACGTAGTTAACTAATATAATGAGATGTTTCAGGAACCAAAGGGATTACCTCCCAAGAGAGGAATCCAACACGAGATACAGTTGCAACAAGATTGTCCTCTTCCTAACATTGGCATGTACAGGATGTCAGTGATGGAAAGCGCATAAATTAAGACGCAAATCCAAGAGTTGTTGAATAAAAGGATTATTAGACCATCTTCCTCGCCTTGTGGTTCACCTATTTTCTTGGTTCCAAAGAAGCATGGTACATGGCGCATGTGTGTGGACTTTCGTGCATTGAACAAAATTATGGTAAAGAACCGTTACCCACTACATCGAATAGATGATTTACTGGATCAATTGAAAGATGCAAAGTATTTTACTATGTTGGACTTTAGAAGTGTCTACCATAAAATTAAAATAGTTGAAGGATACATTTGGAAGATAGAGTTCAAAACAAAATAGGTTTTGTTTGAATGGCTAGTTATGCCTTTTGGTTTATGTAATGCTCTTGTTACATTCATGTGTGTGATGAATGATTCATTGAGGCCATTTCTTGATGAATTTTTCATAGTCTACTTAGATGACATCTTAATTTTCAGTAAATCCCGTGGTGAAGATGTCATGCATGTAAGAAAATTACTTGATGTCTTGGAAAAAGAACATTTGTATCTTAAGATGTCAAAGTGCAAGTTTAGAAAGACTTATTTAGTTTACTTGGGTCATATTGTTGGAGGAGGTGAGTTGAAATTAGATCCCTCCAAGGTTGACATCATTGTGAATTGGCTGAGGCCCAAGATAGTTACAAAGGTAAGAAGTTTTCTGGGAGCAGCCCAATATTGGACGAAATTCATTGCTATGTTTTCTCTTATAGCAGCTCTTTTGCATGTATTGACAAGCATGAAAAAGGTTTTTCAGTGGAGAGGAAAGCAGCAAAAATCCTTTGGTGTGTTGAAGGAAAAGATCAATAATGCTCCCGTACTCACACTTCCAAACTTGAGATAGTCATTTGAGATTCAGACAGATGCTAGTGACTACGCTATGGGTGTAGTCCTCATGCAGCATGGTAAGCCTATCTATTTTCATTCGGAAATTTTTAATGGTGCAGTGATTAACTATCCTACATATGACAAGGAATTGTACGCATTGGTGCAAAGTGTGAAAAAATGAAAACACTACCTGATGGGTAAGGAAACAGTCATTCACATTGATCATCAAACATTGCAATACATGCAATCTCAAACAAAGTTGCAGCAATCAAGGAACTTCCGATGGATGGGATTGCTTCAACAATTCCACTTGGAAATGAGGTATAAGAAAGGTATATACAATAAAGTTGTTGATATGCTTTCTAGGTTGATTGTTAGTGCAACTACTTAAGCATAATTATGTTTTACATGAAATTTATATTGAGAAATATGCATTAGATAATGACTTTCAAGATGTTTATGCAAGCTTGAGTCAAGGTAACCAAGTAGAGGAATTGGATTATCATTTGCGTGAGAACTTGTTGTACCATCTTGGAAAGAATTTTATTCTACAAGGAGAAAGAGTTAACATCATAAGGGAGGCACATAATTCTCTTATTGTTGGTCATTTCAGTGTAAGTAATATGGTGGCACATCTACAGCGATATTGTTATTAGCCTCGTATGCTTGAAAGTGTGTCTCGTTTTATTAAAGGATGTTCATTGTGTCCAATCAGTAAGCCTAGTAATAGTAAGTTAGGATTGTACACACCACTTTCGGTTCCATCACGACTGTGGGAGAGTGTTTCTATGGATTTTGTAGGAAGTCTTCTATTGTCAAAAAGAGGTCATGATTATTTGTATGTAGTTTTGGATAGGTTTAGAAAAATGTGTATTTTCATGCCATGTAAAAAGAAAGTTACAGCTGAACAAACTGCTCGGTTATTCTTTCAAAATGTTTGGGTGCATTTTGGATTGCCCACATCCTTTCATCCACAAACAGATGGTCCAATAGAGGTTTTGAACAGAATAGTGATACATCTTTTGCATGGTATTGCAGCAAGCATCCTAAGTTGTGGGATGAACAGTTGCACTATATTCAACATGCTTACAACCAAGCCAAGCACTCTTCTACTCAAACTTCACCATTTGAGGCATGCATGGGATAATTGCCTAAATATCCTTTGGATTTTATTTTTGGCAAAGATGTTGCTATTGAATATCATAGTGACATAGACAAAGTAAGAAACTTCATTGAACAAATACAATTAGTACACCAAAAGGTTCAAGAACAAATTGAGAAAATCCAAGGCAAGTACAAAGAAAGGCACGACAAGCATCGTAAAGATCACAAGTTCCAAGTTGCTGATGATTTTTGGCTTCACATTAAAAAAGAGAGGCTCCAAGGAGAAGGTAAAAATCTCAAACCAATTAGATATGGTCCATTCAAAATTTTGGAAAAAAATTGTAACAATGTCTTCAGATTGGATTTTCCTTCATATAAGCAAATTTATGTTTTTTTAACGTTAAGAATTTAAGGTTGTATGAGTCTCCTTTGATTGAAGATCAAGGAGAGAATATTCAAATTCCATTTATTGAAGAATTTTCTCCAGAATTTCTTGATGTCCTTCAACAAGACACTATACTTGGCAGAAGAATAAGGACATCAAAAAGGGGAAGTATCGATTATCTTCGAGTGGGGCTCAAGGATACAATTCCTTTAAAATCCAAATGGATAGAAGTTGGAAAGGTGAGGGAACTGTACCCTCACCTGTTGACTAATTGACAGTAATCTTTCTGGGATCCAAAAGGCTTCGAGTGGGGAGGAGTGATCAGGTGCTCAAAATTAGGCTCAAAAAATCAAAGTGTCAGAATCTTGTTAAAATTAGCTCCAAATCGAATAGCTCATCATTCTAATTCCAATGGTGTGAATGGAACTCAAATCCGAGCTCTATGCAAAAGTTAGAGCAAGTAAAATTTCAGGTTTGACTTGCTCACATGACAGGATTGGATGACGTGGCAGGTTCCATCAACGAATCGGGAGGTGCCAAGTGGCAAGCCACCATCGGTCCCTGCATTTTGCAAAGCACACATCTTCAAAGGAAGATGTTACGAAATCGGCCCCTAGCAAGATCAGGATTGTGATGTGATAATCGCATATCACACATTGCAACAGGGAAGTGGGTGGGTGTTACAGAATCAGCCCCGGCAGGTTTGGGTTTCAATGCGCTATCGCAATCACAAATCACAACATGGTGCAAATTCATGCATATACAAGGCCTTGGAATTCCGCCAATTGCGAAAGGATCTTGGACGCAATACATTTATAAGATCCAATTAAGAGTTCTGTCAGGCCCGTCCAATCACAATTGCATATCGACCACCTAGTTCACAGTACATAAGACCGTAGTACTCTGCCAATTGCGATTTGCAATGGACAGTCAGTGACGATGGATTATGGCCCGCTGCGCAACAAAATTCTCGCTCAATTAGCGAATTTTCGGAGCGAATTTGTGGGTTCCTGTCGGATGTGGAGTAATTTGTGGAGCGAATAATGGGAAAACAAGGGGAAGTCATAACTTCTTCATTTTTTCACCAAATGGGTTGTAAAAATAGGTTAGATGGCCATTTTTGGACATTCTAGACTGATTACAGCAGGTTTCAGAGGTATTTGAGCATTGTAAACATAGTTTTTTACACTTTTGAGCATAATAGAGAGGCTCATGCCATTGGAAGATGGACCAAGGAGACGTAGCCCAGGAGAGGTGAAATCCTTTATCATGTGCTTGTTGTAATGTGTTTTTGATGATGTTCTATACATGTTTATGTTGTTGTTCAGTTTCTGATTTATGTTGAGTTTCTCATAAAATTAACATTAAAAAATCGTCATTTCACTTACAAAAATTCATGAATCCTTAACCGCAATGAAAGAATTTTGTGTATAATATGAGGAAGATCTTAGAACTACAAACTAATATTCTAAATCATAGCAGTTCCATTTCCACCCTTCTTCCTTTCTAGACACTATGAATAATAATGTCCCATATTATCACAGCTAAAACACTTGACCTTATTCAATTCCTTATCTGATTGCGAGGTTGACTCCTCACTCCTATTGTTCAAACATTTTCCTTTACTCCTTGTTGCCTGATTACAAGAGCATGGTTTTATTCTTCCCCATTCTTATGTTGTTTGTTAAATAATGACTCCTCCAAGATTTCCTTCTAAATGAAATCATCCCATAATCTGCTCCAATCAGATAGTTTCTCTCATACTAAAACACCTGTCACAAAGGTATTCTATTTTTTTGTGAACCCACTCAAGCTCCTTATATAATATGACTACCCTAATAATTCCAAGCTCATCTCTAACTTGCTAAATCCTAGTGATATATGATGTCACTTTGTTTGATTCAATCATCTTGGTGTTTTTTTAACTTTTCCCTCAACACCATTTTATGGCTCTAATTATCACTCTTGTGTAAACTCATCACAACATACCAGATCTCATGGTTACTATTCTTTCCTAATATTTGAGGGCTCACATGGTCCTTCACTACATCCATGATGATATTTGTAGCTTTATTGTCATTCAAATTATAGACGGCGAGTGTTATAGCATCTATAGGAGGCGTAACTTGAGTTGTTGAAAACTCTAATAGGTTGTTCTCCATGAGAACCAATTTTATTATTTTCTTACATGGACTAAAATTATAGGTGACCTCCAACCTATCCTCAAAACTCAGACCGATTTATGCCATCTCCAAATCAAAAAAATTAGCTAAAAAGTTTTGTTGTGCCACCTAGATTGCTATGGTCTCCCTCTCTCCCTTTGAAGGTTGACCTCCACCAATCACATTGGCGTTAGAGAAAATTTCAACCTAAAAGTGTCCATGCAATTTTCATATAATTTCTATGTCATCAAAATCCTTTAAATTTAAAAAGAGATATATGTAAATATTTTGGAGGGAAAGAAGCAAGCTACCCTTTTTTAATTGTACTTTTGGCTTACCTCTTTATAGGTTTGCTCAAATTTCAAGTGTAGGCACTCATTGGATCTAGAATTAAATACATCCAATGAGTAACCATTATGCATATTTATGAGAATACCTGCATTGATCAAAATTGAAGATACATTATAAAGTGTGTTCAACGCACTTATTTAATGTATCATTAATTTTTATCAATGCAGGTCTTCTTAGAAGTATGGAATTAAATTCCACATCCAATGAGTAACCATTATGCATACTTGAGAAGACCTACATTGATAAAAATTGAAGATACATTAAAAAAGTGTGTTCAACACACTTTTTTAATGTATCATAATTTTTTATCAATGCAAGTCTTCTCAAAGGTATGAAAAAATGGGTACTCATTAGATGTGGAATTTAATTTCGCATCCAACAAGTGCCTACACTTGAAATTTGAGCAAACCTATAAGGAGATAAGCCAAAAATACAATAAAAAAACATTTTTCTTTTTCCCCTCCAAAATCCATGACTTTATTTTATTATTTTTTCTTAGGAGGCCACTTTTAGGATGAAATTTCCTCTAATGTATTTCCATCTCTTTTGACAAACTCTTGTAGGCCCTGACCACACCTTTTGCTTACTTCTCGAATCTACAACTACTATTTCCTGGCTACCTAGTAGTTATTCTGGTTAGGTTTCCAATGCCCAACTCCTACAATCTGATTTCACTTGTCCTATTGCCTGCCCCTTTTCCTCGTCGATCCAGCTGTAAATCGTGCCTCGCTCCTTTACTTGTCTAATTGGATCCAACTCGATACAAATTCTCCAACTCCATGCTGATTCCCACTCGCAGACTTGAGCTCTCCGCCAAGTCTTCTCTAACTGGGTAAGGTGGTGATGAATTTATGTTCATCTTCCACCTATGCAATACCAACACCAAAACCCTGTGATTAAGCCCTAGTGATTGTTTTCCCATGCATTGTCACCCCCTATGTAAACTTCAACCCAACAACCCATTTCATTTGGTCGCTATGTTGAGGGATGGACAGGTGTGCCACGGCCTCAACCTTATGCCACTTGGTCTCCTACACTCGGCCTACTACATGTGTTGTCACAGCCAATTGATGGCATTTATCTACTTTCTGCACATGGCTCTACCACTTGCGCCACACCCTCACTGGCTCATCTTGACCACCTTCTGACCCTATCTATTAAGCATCCTTGTCATTCTACACTTGTCGAACCCTTTTCCTAACTCATTGTGTGTTGTTTTGTCCATGGAACACACTAGACTCGTCATTTTTGGCCTCCTTATGCCACTATTATTCCTATCTGGTTGATTTTTTATTGGGTACACTTGGTTGGTTGGCTAACGACTAAGATGTCAACCACTACTAGGCATCCCCTCGTTTCTCATTTTTTTCTTTCTTTCAAAGAAAAAAAAAAAAAACAAAAACAAAAACAAAAAAAAAAAAAAAACAAAAAAACAAAAAAACAAAAAAACAAAAAAAAAAACAGCCCCAAAAATATATTTACCCAACCACTCCATAAAATGTATGGATTTTTTCAACTCATACAATTGATTTCCTTCAACTTACTTAAAAAGATGTGTGCCTTGTATGATCACGACCAAACTTGGCTATGGTCAGCCCTATATGAACTTAGATTATTGTGTGATTCAGAGATCAATTTTGAGATTTTTTTGCTCTAATAACATGCTAATTTTTCCTTGAACCTAGAACCCGATAATTCATTGACCTAACTATTGAAGAATCTAGGGTAGTTAGAGTTGATTACATTCTTCTTAGCATGATAAATATTTGTGAAGTGTTTTCAATTTTTCTTCTTATATTAATATTCACTTATTATTATTAGTGTGTGTCTTTTTTAGTTCATCAAATAGCTACCAAAACAAAGAGACAAGAACACATGATATTGGCATCTTGCCAGGGCCAAAACCTCTCCCTCTTGGAGAGGAAAACCCGCACAAAATTATTCTTATAGAGGTTCCAATTGATGAATACCAAGATGGTGATCCTTGACCTACTAGGCCACTCCAAGACCAAGACACCAATCCTTTTCTTAGTCACTGTTGAGATCATAATCATCATTGTTGCACCATAACTGCTCCTACGTTGAATTATTTCTTACTTTTGTATCAATGCTACACCTTCATTAAGAACTTGATGCCCCAATTCTTTAACTTCACCGAGAACCTTATCTTATCAATGAGGTCTTCATATATATATATAGTTGTTCTTAAATCTTCATCTTCGTTATTATCCTGACTATTGTCATAATCATAATGATTATTGTTTCTAGGATATATATACTGCACCAAGGTATTTCCTCTATCATGAATTTCAAGGTCATGATCTCATCATCTCCTGCACTATAGCCTTCACCAAGATTGTATCCATATTCTTCCTGTACTGGCATCCACTATAATTATGTGGAGGCTATATCACAGTGAACCTATTGTTAGATCGAAATTGTAGTGAAGTAAGCAAGGATATTACTGAGTTTATCAACGAAATTTTGTTCCTTCCTGTACTCATCCAAGATTGCAGACTTGTCTCAAAAATTGAACTTCTGTGGTGACCCTAGCTGGGTATATATAATTTTTGCATCTCCCCAAATAATATGATATCTCATCTTGAACTTTTGTGTCATCTAAGCCGACATGTCATCAAATATATTTTTGAGGCTGAAATTATTGTCTTCTTTCATCATTTTTCTTGCAGACTTCTTTGAGCTTGTCTTGGAGGAATGTGGTTGTCTTGGAGGGCCTTTTAGACTAGTATATATATTTACACATATGCTTAAGAAGAGATATTTACATGTCTTTGAATATTTGACTTTCCCAAACCTATGGAATGAGCAAGAAACCCATTCTTATAATTTACAAAAACAATATTTGTTTTCCTTGACAAGTACAGAGATCAAAATTACATTTGTAAATACCAAACCTAGTTACACTTTCTTCAACACTCCCTCTTAACTAGGGAGGTTTTTATAATATTACTTGGTCATTCTCAATCTGAATAATTTCTCATAAGAAGAATCAGATTGGCAACCCATTTATTATAGCATCATAGTAACCAAAAAAATTTATAGCAAGGCCTTGACTAACAGCTCTATCTATCATAAGATCATAACACAATGTTGGCGATACCAATGATTTATAGACACCTTTATCATTGTCTCTCAAGGTACATACCCACCTGGGTGTTCACTGAGTATGACCTAATAGGACTATTCTTATCTTGGGTCCCCAACCCTAAATGAATATCGATCCTCTTGCCTACTCTTATCTTGGATTCCCTACACATCCTCAAACAGCATCAAATGAAAGATGATTACCCAATCCTCCATTGTTTATTCTCAGGTGAAGATAAGAATGTTGTGTCTATCATGTGTCTACATTTCCATTCATGGCCTTCACCTAAACTTATGTTTGTTAGTCCTGGTTTAGTGCATGACACATGAAATAGAAAAACACAATTGTCACTCCCTTTTAATTAGGGGTGATATAATCCAAGCTCCCTCTTGATCAGTGACTTGTCATGTCTCCTTTTTAGCTAGGGACTCTTCTATACGTTAGCAACATATTCTTTGTGGGTCCATCAGCTTCTTGATCAACTTTTCTCCTTGATGTCATGAAAATTAGTTGAGCTTCTCTCTTGTAGGGAAACATACATTGATCACTTTCCTTCTTAGTTCGTCATGTCATTCCTTTCTTCATGGAAAGTGGCCTTCTTTATATCTGGAAACTTCATCATATTACTACTTCTTTCTCATCATGCTTCTTCCATTTATTACATGAATGCTAGTTGTACTTGTAAGTAGCCCTGCATGAACTTATCTAGATATTATTCAAGAAATCAAAATATATCGTTAAATCAAATCGTACCTTACTAGGTGGCTCTTCATCATGACATCTTTATGTAGGTATCAACACCCTGAATTCATGTTGACACATCTCCCAAATATATCCATTGCCAAGGGTCTACATTGTTTCCATTAGAGTCTTCATATATTTCTAGGAGATTTTATAGTCAAGTATTCTTGATCTTTTGGATGTTGATTGCCTTCATCAGTGTTTCATATCTCACAATATCTTCCTTCCTGAGGTTCCTTTTAATTAGAGTTTTTTAGTTGTGATCAGCCACCTCATACATCATATGAGGACATATTATGTTGATTTCATCTAGTGTGTCTTATGTCTTCTTGCATCCTTTCAGAAGAGGAGATACTTTTTATCTTGATCAAGCTTCTCAATATTAAGAAATGATCTATGTTACGTGCAACCATATGAAATGTCATTATAATATTGAACACAAGCACACATGCCTTATTTTTACCTTCAGGTCATCAAGGCTTCTTCCAACAACTCCCTTGATTGAAAATATTTTCAATCCCTTGATCTAATTCATGTAATCATATCATCATCTCATGGATTTCATAGGTTAAAGTTCTTGTTGAAATACTTGCTTCCTCTCTAGATTAGTGAACCCTACGATGAGGGTTCCATCAAAGAATATTCTACTAAATATTATATCAGAGAATATTAAGGATCTCAAAGATCCCTATATAGCATATGTTTCCCTTTTGATGCATGATGAGTCTTCTTCAAATGCTTGAGTTATGTAAAATTGTTTCCTACTACTTGCCTTCTTTCATAGAAACCTTAAGTTGTTAATAGAGGTATCTTACTTATCCTTGTGAATCTAGTCGCCCTCGTGATCATGTCATGAGATCTTGTTTCTAATACTTCCATAATGTTACACCACATAGTATAACATATTGTAGTCACATTCCATGCAGGATATAAGAGCCTAGAAAGAGACTTAAAGGGAGAGGCTAACTTAAAGAATTCTACTCCCTCTTATCATGGAATCCATTCATCTCCTTCTATCCTAACCAGTAGCATGAATTTTCTTTTTCTCCTCTATTTGATATTGTCCTTTAAGGGTCATCTTTTCTTATTCCAACTTATTTTAAGTCTCCAATATTATCAATGTGAGAGGAATTTAAAAGTTTCTTCTCATGAATTCAAAGGATACCTATTTCAATGACTTTGCCTATCTATAAGGATTGAGACTATCCTCCTTATGCAAGGACCAACATATCGATTTGTAAAACAAAGTCATTTAAATCAAAGATAGATCATAACCATGAAAGATACTTACTTTGCACATGAAGAGGAGATCCTTACCTTGATGCTTCTTTGAATTATATTATTGCTAGAAAATTATTGAAAACCTCTTACCAAGACCCTTGCACTTTCCAGCACCAAGTATGACAAAACTTGCTCCAAACTTAATGTTATTATGATGTTCGAAATTGCTTCATAATCTTAACTTATAAGGCACTTCGACTCCTTATCAGGTCTTTATGATTATTTATATATGGTACTGTATTGCTGACACATAAATAGATTGTTGAGTATTAGCAGTAGTGTATAGATATTGATCATCTCTTTATGGCACTCAGACTTAGCACTGCTTGCCTAGAATAGAGGAGCTAACACTTGTTTATCCCAAGTAGATTTATCCTAGTTTTTCTTAGCAATATTATCTCCAAACAATGACTTTACTGATGTAGTATGCAACACTTCGCATAATGTGATGTCACCAGGACTATGAAAAACCAAGATATATTGTAAGTATGAGAAACTAAACTATGTCAAATATTTGTATTGAGGGGGTTCTATGATCTTGACATCACAAAGTGAGATTATAATTCCATCTATTTGAATTCTTCTTGAGGAGATTCGAGACTATTATTGTTCTTGGAGCAGTGGCATCCCTAAATCATGTAGTAGTATAGAAAATCACTATGAGCCCAAGACGTAAAGCATCCCTGAGTAATGAGATCATGTGGCATTATTGTGTAGTATCACTTGTTGTTACATCAAGCCATTCATCGCTGGAAGCACCAAAACTGAGAAGTACACCTGAGAATTGCAGACCCAAGATTGCAGAGGATGATCGATCTGTGGTTTTGTAATATGATGGTTGCTTCAGCATTTGTGATATGACATAGATTGATTTTTGTAGTATGAACCTGAAACTATGATTTCCATCAAGACTATGATATGCGAGATTTATCCCTGATATCAAGATGAGATGCAGAAATGTACATATTTTCAAACTCATATTTTGATTCGATTAGATGCAAACTTGATCCTTGAATGTCTCTTTTCTGGCCTTCCTTATACTTTAGCACCTGAGCTCTAATACTATGTTGAAGAATCTAGGGCAGTTAGAGTTGATTAGATTCTTCTTAGCATGATAACTATTTGTGAGGTGTTTTCAAGTTTTTTTCTTATATCAATATTCACTTCTTATTATTAGTCTATGTCTTCTTTACTTCATCAAATAGCTACCAAAACAAAGAGACAAGAACTCAAGATATTGGCATCTTTCCAGGGCCAAAACCTCTCCCTCTTGGAGAGGAAAACCCACACAAAATTCTTCTTATAGAGATTCCAATTGACGAATACCAAGACGGTGATCCTTGACCTACTAGGCCACTACAAGACCAAGACACCAATCCTTTTCTTAGTCACTCCTGAGATCATCATCATCATTGTTGTACCATGATTGCCTCTTTAGCTAGATCATTCTGGCACCATGACTTCTCCTACATAAATATCTTTCTTACTATTGTATCAATGCTACACCTTCACTGAGACCTTGAAGCATCAATGCTTTACCTTTACCGAGAACCTTATCTTATCAATGAAGTCTTATTTTATATATATATATATATATATAGATATATACAGTTGTTCTTAAATCTTCATCTTCATTATTATCATGACTGTTGTCATAATCATAATGATGATTGTGTCCAGGATATATATACTGCACCAAGATATTTCCTCTATCATGAATGTCAAGGTCATTATCTCATCATCTCTTGCACTATAACCTTCACTGAGATTGTAGCCTTGTTCTTTCGGTACCGAGTTCCACTGTAATTATGCGAGGCTATATCACAGTGACCCTTTTGCTAGACTGAAATTGCATTGAAGTAAGCGAGGAGATTACTGAGCTTATCACCGAAATTATTTTCCTTCATGTACTCATCCGAGATTGCAGACTTGTCCGAAAATCTGAAATTTTATGGTGACCTTAGATGGGTATATATAGTTGTTGTGTCTCCCTAAATAAGGGAACGTATCATATTGAATTGTTGTTTCATCTGATCCGACATGTCATTAAATATATTTTTGAGGCTGACATGACTACCTTCTTTCAGTGTTTTTCTTGTAGACTTATTTGAGCTTGTCTTGGAGGATTGTGCTTGTCTTGGAGGGCCTTCTAGACTAGTATATATATTTACATATATGCTCAAGAAGATCTCTTTACATTTCTTTGACTCTTTGACTTTCCTAGACCTATGTAATGAGCAGGAAACTCATTCTTATAATTTACAAAAATAATATATATTTTTCTTAACAAGTACAAAGATCAAAATTACATTTGTAAATACCGAACCTAGTTACACTTTCTTCAACCTGTACAATTGATTTCTTTCAACTTACTAAAAAATATGTGTGCCTAGATCTAGGGTTTGAAGCTGGACAGAAACAGGGTCAGGATTGCAGAACTGTTCAGGAGGGGACAGATCCTGACCCAACAAATGGTAAACGAGGGGTCCATAGGGACCCCCACATACAAACAAATAATCATGAATAAACAGCCGACTCAGAAGGGGGTGCAGATAGTAGGGCTTGATAGGTCAAAGCCAGAGGAAGGGACCAGCAAGAGAAGAAATGAAAACAGGGAAAAGGCATAGCAGTCTGCTAATAAGCTGAAAGGGAAAGAGAATACCCACAGAGTCAACGGTAATAGCAAGGCAAAGGAGGCACAAGCAAACCCCACATAGAAGAATAACCAAGAAGAGGAGTAGGAAAACCCTGAGTATACAGCTACGGAGGAAGAAAATGAGGCAGAGAAAAATACGCAAGAGAATCTCACTGATAAACCCACTCAGCAGGGTCCATGCAAACCAAGAGTGGCAGAAGTCCTAAGAGTGGTACTAACGGACCCCGAAATACAAGCCTACAGAGACAACATGACTGAGCATGCAGTGATCCATAGATTTATGGGACTGTGGCCAACGGAAAGAGCATTATGTCAATGGATAAAACAACATTGGAAACCCAAAGGAGATGTCAGTCTGCACCTGGGAGAAAAAGGTTTCTTCACAGTTGTGTTCTCCAATCTGGAAGATTTGTACAGAGTCTTTGATGGAGGCCCCTACTTCTTCGCTTCAGCGAGCCTCTACATGAAACCATGGAAAACTAATTTTGTACCAGAGAAGGAAACTTTCAAGAAGGTCCTAGTCTAGATCCGCCTCTTTGCGCGCCCAATAGACTATTGGGGTTTGGCCGCTCTTAAACAAATAGGTGACAAGTTAGGGACATTCATCAAAGCTTCAGAGGCCACATTACAGAGAAGATACACTTCATGAGCTCAGATCTGTGTGGAGATGGACGTTTCAGGAGCATTGCATGAAGGTCTATGGCTGGAATACAGAGATGAGGACTACTTTCAAGCTATTGACTATGAGTAAATTCCGTTTCGTTGCAGAAAGTGCCATGAACATGGACACTTAATCAGGGAATTTCCTTTAAACAAAACAACGGAAACACAAACAGAGAACAGGAAGGAAAGTTTAAAGATACTTTCACTCAACCGAGAGCAAGACAGAGAGCAAAAGGAGGCGACCAAACAAAACAAGCGAAACACAAGCTAACACAAGTAACGCTTTTGAAGTAATGGAAACTGAAAAGGATTTAGAGCACCAGAATAAGGAGAACAAGAACAGTGGATCAAACAAAGCAACAACTGAAGCAGCAACCAAAGGGGCGGAAGAGGACAATCCAAACAGTACAAAAAAAAAAAAAATCAAGAAGGCACAGAAGGAGGAGATGAGGACTCAGAAATGGTCGCAAGTGATATCGGTAGTGAGGAAATGGAACTCCAGGAGATTCTAGGGCTGGAAGGAGTCAATCCACCAGACATGGTGGAAGATTGGAGAAAAAAAGGGGGTGGAAAACATTTCAGAGGAGGAAATCCAGAAAATCAATGCAATATTCATAGCTAAGCAAAAGGCCGAAATGGAAATGCATCACAGAAAACTAGGCATAGTAAAAGGAAAATGACCTAGAACAAAGAGTGTACTTCAAACAACCTCTGGCTCGACTCAGAAAAAGAAAAGAGGACGCACAACAAACAGTGAAGTACTTCAGGAAACGGGATATATGCTCATAAACTCTGGTAAGATGAAAGCTCTTGATGCCTTCTCTTTTGGTTCTTAAATCTTAGTGTATTAAAATGAAATTCATCTCTTGGAATGTTAGAGGGCTCAATGGCCAAACAAAACAAATATTGTTAAAAAGGAAAGTCCAAAAGGAAAAGCCGGACATTATTTTGGTGCAAGAAACTAAATGTGCAAATAACATTATTCAAAATGTAAACAGGAAGCTAGGTAGAAGTATGGAACATATGGATATAGACAGTCATGGATGGGAGCGAGGTTTAGTAACATGGTGGAATCCTCATGTTATCAAAATCCTATCCTCCGAAGCATCCAGACACTTTTTAGCCTTAGAATTTCAAATAATAGGCAACTCAAACATTTACTTATGCATCAATGTCTACGGGCCTCAAAAGTTAGAAGAGAAACTCAAGTTACTAAGTTCGCTAATGAATCTTAAGCTTAGGTATCCTAGAGCGAAGGTTATCATAGGAGGGGACTTTAATATGATAACCTCGCTTTCGAAAAAAAGGGAGGAATTAGGAGGCTAAACAAGGATTCTGAAGCTTTTGTAGAGTTCATAATGTCAGAAAAATTAGTCGATATTCAGCCCAGGAGTGGGGCTTACACTTGGAACAACAAAAGGGGAGGGGAAAGGCAAATTGCCTCTCGTCTTGACAGATTTCTTGTTTCTGAAAGTCTGTTACTAGAGGGTGTAATAATCGACTCTTATATTCTTCCATGTGGAGGATCAGATCACTGGCCTATATCACTAACGGCTACGATACAAGGCACGCCTAGAAACAAACCCTTCAAGTTTTAGAAATTTTGGCTGGAACACCTGGACTTCATCCAGCTTGTAGAAAAATGGTGGCAATAACCAGTGGAAATTAGAGGCACTAAAATGTACAAACTGCAGGGCAAATTAAAACACATTAAGAATAAAATCAAAGAATGGAACATAAAAGTATTTGGAAACATATTTAAGGAGAAAACCAAGATAGAAGAGCAACTAGAGAAGATACACAACGATTGGATTCAGGGGAACAGTATTCCAGAAACAGCGGATCAAGAAAAAATTTTAATGCAACAATGGCAAGATAGGTGCCAACAGGAAGAAATGTTGTGGAGACAAAAATCTAGGATACAATGGCTCAAGGAAGGAGAACAGAATACCAAGATTTTTCACAGATCGGCACTGAATTATAGAGGGGTTAACAAGATCCTCAGTCTCAAAAATGAATAGGGGGATCGCATTGAGAATCATCAAGGAATTTCTACCTTACTCACGGAGCATTTCAACAACATCGCTCAGGAACCAGAGATAGATAGAACTGAAGCCATTGAGAACCTCATCAAAACAATTCCCAAATATATTTCTAATGAGAAAAACCTAGCGTTAACCAAAGAAACCTCATTAGAAGAAGTGGAGGAAGCAGTAAAGGACATGCCCAATGACAAAGCACCTGGCCCTGATGGCTTCACCATCAATTTTTACAAGGCTTGCTGGGAGATTGTTAAAATGGAAGTTTGGGAGGTGGTGGAGGACTCTCGGCATTCGGCCTCGATTCTAAAATCTCTAAACTCTACTTTCCTAGCTCTAATCCCCAAAGAAGAGGAAGCCACTACCCCTGCTAAATTTCGTCCCATTTCTCTATGTAACGTCCTGTACAAGATCATCTCTAAGGTCATAGAAAATAGATTGAAGCCCATTCTTCTAGGCCTCATCTCAGAAGAACAATCTGGCTATGTTGAAGGGAGACAAATCTTGGACAACATCTTGTTGGCATAGGAGATGGTTCACACTCTGCAATCTAGGAAAGTGGCAGGCATGATGATGCAACTTGACCTGTCAAAGGCTTATGACAAAGTAAACTAGAATTACCTGGAAGCTATCCTGTCAGCCTTCGGGTTTGAAAATCAATGGATCAAATGGATTCTAGCCCTAATCAAATCGACCATATTTTCCATACTGGTCAATGTGGCCCCTGCCAACCAATTTACTCCCTCTCGAGGGCTTAGACAAGGAGACTCTCTGTCCCCTTTCCTTTTTTTGATTTTAATGGAAGGTTTAAGCAGGCTCATTTGGAAATCTAAGGAGGAAGGCAAGATCACGGGACTACAACCCCTACCCTCTATTCCAGCCACTACGCATCAACAGTTTGTTGATGATACTATGATGCATGGATCTCCAACTGTAAAAGAAGCTCAAGGTTATAAAAGAATCCTAAACCTGTTCAGCGAAGCCTCAGGTATGGATATAAACCTTTCCAAATCAAATATTTTCTTTTTTAATGCAAATGTAGCGGTTCAGAGGAATCTCTCGCGCATTCTAGGCTTCCGAAGAGGCAATCTGCCTTCAAGGTACCTAGGAGCTCCTCTAACAAATAAACTGTGGCAAAAATCTCATTGGGAAAAACTCCTAGATAACCTAAAGAAAATATGCCAGCACTGGACTCACAGGGCCCTCAATTTTGCTGGAAGGCTAGTGCTTACCAAAGCGGTTCTACAAGTTATCCCGCAATATATGCTTTCCATCATCCCGGCACCCCAAGGAGTCCTTCAACAAATTAGAGCGATTCAGAGAACGTTCCTATGGACAGGAAATGCAGAGAAAAGGAAGTGGTCTCTAGTTGCATGGAATAAATTATCAAACCCAAGCACTTAGGCAAGTTAAACCTTCTAGATCCCCTCACTATCAACAAATCTTGTGGAGCCAAACTATGGTGGAAATGGATGAAAGAACCTAATTTACCGTGGGCTCGACACTGGAAGGCAAAATATGCTCCATCCCGAAGTATCCAGGAATTAATCAAAATGCAAGAGAGTCCAGAGGGCTCTCCAATTTGGAATCTACCAAGGAATAATAGGGATATTATTCAGGAGAATAGCTTCTGGGAAATTCGCAATGGCGAAACAGCCTTCTTTTGGGAGGATGTTAGATAAAAGGAAAATTAGGAAGGCAGAGGACAGCGATAAGCTAAGGTGGGGAAAACAAGGAGGGGCTAATTTCACACTCAAAGAGGATAGAATATGCATCGAAGAGGCATAACAGTTGGAAAAGGTAGCTTGGAGCAGTAAGGTTTGGGATTCCCAAAGCTAGCCGAAAATTAGAACCTTCCTCTGGCTGCTAATGCAAAGGAAGACGCTAATTTTGGAAAATCTCCAGAAGAAATGTTTCAACGGCCCTTCAAAATGCCCGCTCTGCAACAGGGAAGAGGAGACCATGAACCATCTCTTCAACACTTGCGACTCAGTAGACACTCTGTGGAATTGGGCCGAAAACGTCATGCAGCAAACGGACAGAACCAGAGATTCTATCCAGGAGACCATCGAGAAATGGAGAGGTAATTTCTCAGGCAACCGGAGAGTAAACATAATCTGGAAGATAATATTAGGGTTCATCACCTGGACTTTATGGAAAGAAAGAAATAGAAGGGTATTTCGTGACGAAACTAGAAATATCACCCATTCTTTCGAGACTATCAAGCAAAACATAAAACAACTGGTTATGGTAAAATCCAAAACAGATCAAAATGATAAAGCTACGGGCGGTGACTTACGAATTCTGAAAACCTTTTATCTGGACAAAGAAGCTGAAAGTGTGGCGGTAAGTCATCAACAAGAGCTCAGAACCACTCCAAGCATCTGGAAGCAACCTCCACCTGGCTTCCTCAAGCTGAACTTCAATGGAGCTTCGAGAGGCAACCTCGGTCTCGCTGGCATTGGAGGTGTTATGAGGAACAACGACGGGGAAATTATACATATCTACTGTAGAGCATTAGGAGAAGGAACGAACAATGAAATGGAATTCACAGCAATGGAGCAGGGTCTCAGAATTTTGCAAAGCCTCCGAGCGGGTGCTGCTGTAATTGAGGGGGATTCTCAGCTTGCTATCACAACAACCAAAAGAATGTATGCTGGGGCAAAGGCGAGTAAGGTTACGCAACACTGGGGATTAGCAAAAGTAACAGAGAGCATAGCAAAACACTTGGGGTGGCTGAAAGGATTAGTCTTTCAAGTGGTACGCCGCAAGGCCAACACCATAGCAGACCACTTGGCAAACGTCGGCATAGAGAACCCCACCACGATTTGGGACAGCTATTGGCAGGACGTCAGCTTCCCGGATTTAAAAAAGAATTGCACCCTGCTCTCGAGGCAAGATTTAATGAATGAAAGATAGGTTCGGGCGAGCAAGGTTTGTCACGAGCATAACAGAATGAGAATGATAACCGTGGATGCTAAGAAGAGTAGTAAAGGACTGCAGGAGAATGAAGGACAGACTGGATAGGAGCATTTAATGCTCAAGCAGGTGAAGGCAAAAATCAATGTAACTATGATCACGAAAGGCGATCGTCGCCAGTGCCATTTCGGGCGATGGGACACCTGGAGAAATATGAAGATTATTAGGAATGGTGATCATAAAGGCAATTTGAAGGATCATCAATGGAATTCCAACCCATTAACTAGTAATTATGACAACCGAACAAGCCAACGTCCGGGCAGCAGGCAAATTGTTTATGGTTCTTTTAGCAACTCCATCTATTTAAAGATCAACACAAGCTTCAGAATGGTCATCAGTTCTGCAATCGGCAAGCGAACGAGCGGTTCCTGTATCCTCAAAGTGCATAGCATTCAATTAGGTGCAGGAGGTAGTATGGCAAGTGGAGGAAGTAGGAATGCCTCGGCTAACAGAGAATTGAAAAGGGCTAAAGCTGCTTATGAGACCCGCACCTCCCAGAAGGAGAAGCAGAGGATTGAAGAGTTAGTGGCCATAGTGAACGAAGAGGAAAAATGTCTAGACCAGCAGGAGGTGGGTAAGGAAGTGGACTGGGTGCAAGACCCCGGCACGGTCACAACGCGAGCTACGCAATTCGTGAGAACCCAAACTGAAATGTGGAGAATGAAGACAATGCTTGCCAAAGCCATCAGCATGCAAGGGGACTATGCCAACCAAGTGCAGCAGGCCCAGTAGACTCTTGTGGTTACTAATGAGGAACACACGGCCATTCTGGAAGGGTTGGACTTCAAAATTAGCAGTATGGAACAGCAGCTCGACACAGTCTCGAAAAAACTCTCGGTTCTGATCAGTCTTCTGCGACACACCATCAATCAGGATGGCCGCGCTGCAAGGGAAACTTCAGAGGGGCTAAAAAATGCTCACCCAAGTGCTCTTCCCTCGCCTTCTCAGGCAGGCCAGGCCAAGGCGTTAGCGGCGCAGGATAACTCCAAGAACTACATTGTTCTGGACACCTATTGATTCTCTGCGATCTGTTTTGTATGCTTTCTGGCGATCTTTTTTTTTGTTGCGCATGTCTAAGGCTTTATGGTTGGTTTTTGAAAGGGGATACTCTTCTACAGCTCTTTGACCTGTATGTTTTCGAACGGATGAAGGGTTATTTTGTTAGATCCCCATTCCTATGCTGCTCTACATGGTATGCTCTGGGGTTCAATGGTTATAGATAGGGAAAACGTTAAGTAGAAGAAGGTCTTTTACTGCTCTGGCAGTTGTTTTGTATACTATGTATTTTCATCTAATATAACAAATTTGATTTACACAAAAAACAAAAAACAAAAAAATGTGTGCCTTATATGATCATGACCAAACTTGGTTCTGGTCAACCCTATATGAACTTAGATTCTTGTGTGATTCAAAGATCAATTTTGAGATTTTTTCACTGTAATACCATGTAAACTTTTCCTTGAACCTAGAACCCGATAATTCATTGACCTAACATATTAAATATCTATTTAATATATGCACACTTATATTCTTAACATAATTAACAAAACCACAATTGCAAACAATCATCTTAATCACAATGACGCAAATATATGCTTCCCAATCAACAGCTATTCATTAAATCTAAACTTATTTGGTCTCTCGTTCTAGGTGTTGATGGTGTTGGAAATTTGTCAACCAAGGTGATCTCCCCGATATGAAGTCCCAATCATACCTCAACCCATTTGGTGTAGGAGTCCCATCCAGTATACAAGCTTGGTTTCCAAGTCATTAAAAGTTTGTCTTGGTTCTAGCTATCAAAACAAGAGAGTGATGCAATGGTACCTTTGAACAACAAGGTGAGTGTCCCTGGTGAGTGTGCAGCGAACTGTGTCTAGGTTGTCTTACTGCAAAATGGGGAGAAAAGTGAGCCACTAAGTGGGAGGTAGTAGTACCATCGAAGAAGATACACACATGAACCATAAATGCATGTCACGTATCTAGTAGAATAATCCACAATGGACGTGACAGTCCTTAAAACCAATGAACAAGTGAAGATCCATCTACCATCCAGCGCACAATGGATGTGATGGTCGTTATAACCGATAGTTAAAAAAAAAAATTCTAGTATCCCACAGAATAGTCCACAAGGATGAGGCAACATTGACAACCATTACATCACATTCCCAACAAGATAGGCACTAAAACAACCGAAATAGTTCAACTATCTTAGTACATGTGAAAGAAAACATGAAATACAAATGTTCATATAATAGTCTTACAAACATTCATAAGTCATGGATGAAAATGTGTTGGCTTGAAAAGGCTTCTGTAATTAAGAAAAAGTTCCAAGACACATATTTACATTCTACATCACTAGCCCCACTAGTGGGACATTGGAGCCACTTCTTGCTCTCAAAGAACTAACTAATCTCTCTAATGCTTTGTAGGAGGAGCCAAGGTGAAAATTCCTTTTCTTATACAATGAGGGGGTATATATAACCAAAGGGGTGATTCTTACCCTTTGTGACTCTTTGACTACCCTCATGACTTTTCAACTTCCTATGACTTTTTAACTTACATGACTCTTCATATTCATGTGTGTCCATTGGACTTTCACTTTTATACAATACATTTGATTTACAATGTGTGTGGCCCACAATAGTGATGTGGCGCATTAGGGGAGTTTTGAGGTCTAAAATGGGCCTCCTAAGGAAATTATAAAATAATAGTGGAAACAATAAAATAAGATTAGATTACATCATCAAAGTTTAGAGGGAAAAAAGAAAAAAATATATTTTTTCAACTTGTATTTTAAACTTATCTCCTATGAGTTTACTCAAATTTCGAGTGGAAACACTCATTGATGCATAATTTGATTCCTCATCCAAGAAGTACCCATGTTGCATACTTTCGATGGACCCTACTACATGAAAAACAAGAAATACATGAAAATGTGGTTGCAATCATGTTTTTCCATGTATTTCTCATTTTTCTTGTAGTGGTGTCCATCGAAACTATGCAACATGGGTACTCCTTAGATGAGGAATTAAATTTTTCATCCAGCGAGTACTACTTGAAATTTGAGCAAAACCTTAGGGAGAGAAGTTGAAAATACGAGTTGAAAAAGTATTTTAGTATTTTATTATTTTTTAATCTTTTTACTTTTTTACTCCAAAATTGGTGAATCATCCCCCATGGTTGACATCATCAGCTTGAATCCTAGTGGTTCTTATAAATTTAATTTTGGTTTTACATTTTCCTTAGGAGGCCCATTTTAGACCTCAAAATTCCCCTAATGAATGACAACTTATAACACAGCTTGACATGACATGGCTGACATGGACAGGTTTGATGATGTGGCAATGTCAAACTGTTATTGTTGCTGAGTGATGGATGTGTTCTTGGATATTATTTCTCTTCTCCTCTTCATAGTTTAACGATGTGGGATCTTCAATGATCTTCAATCCTAGAAGGTGGTTGCACACTTCTATTCCTTTGACTTTCTCTTGGTAGGTCCACTTGTTTGTTCATCTACAAGTGAGTATTTAGGCATGCTTCCCTCCTTCTTCTCCTTCTTTATGATCTTGTTGTGACTTGATAGTGTACATGTTCCTGAAATTCACTCATGACAGGAAAACATCAATCTAAAAACTCCTTATCCTAAGCTGATGCATTATCATCCATGAACTAAGACCGTGACAGGTGGCAGGTTGGGAGGGAGGGCCCAGCGACTACATGTTGTGTAGTTCTAGATGACAAGGAGAGGGGCTTGATTATAGATACTACACAAAACGCAACTCAAGCTTGACTAAGGAACGTTTCAGCACGGACCCCACTGAGGAAAGTAATTGTACAGTGGCCATTGGGAGTCAAGATTTCGTAGCTCAGGCAATCAGGGTTCAAGCTTTATCATTGAGACTGTGTAGTGCACAACTCAGCCTAGACTAAAGGAAAATTTTGTGTAGTGACCACTGAGGGAGAAATTTGTGTAGTGACCACCAAGGGAGAAATTTGCACAGTGACCACTAAAGGAGAAATTTTCATAGTGCCCACTAAGGGAAAAAATTGTGCAGTGACCATTGAGGAAAAGGCTTGTTGCAGTGACCAGTGAGGGAAATATTTGTACAGTGATCACTAAGGGAAAAAAATTCATAGTGACCATTAAGGGAAAAATTTGCGCAATGGGGCCCTAGGAGGACTAGTATATATATTTACACATATTCTCAAGAAGAGCTATTAACATGTCTTTGAGTATTTGACTTTCCCAAACCTATGGAATGAGCAAGAAACCCATTCTTATAATTTACAAAAACAATATTTGTTTTCCTTGACAAGTACAGAGATCAAAAGTACATTTGTAAATACCAAACCTAGTTACACTTTCTTCAACACTCCCCCTTAACTAGGGAGGTATTTATAATACTACTTGGTCATTCTCAATCTGAATAATTTCTCATAAGAAGAATCGGATTGGTAACCCATTTATTATAGCATCATAGTAACCAAAATGTTTTATAGCAAGGCCTTGACTAACATCTCTATCTCTCATAAGATCATAACACAATGTTGGTGAGACCAGTGATTTATAGACACCTTTATCATTGTCTCTCAAGGTACATACCTACCTGGGTGTTCACTGAGTATGACCTAATAGGACTATTCTTATCTTGGGTCCCCAACCATATTGGTCCTCTTGCCTACTCTTATCTTGGATTCCCTACACATCCTCAAAGAGAATCAGATGCTAGATGATTACGCAATCCTCCATTCTTTATTCTCAGGTGAAGGTAAGAATGTTGGGTCTATCATGTGTCTACATTTCCATTCATGGCCTTCACCTAGACTTATGGTTGTTAGTCCTGGTTTAGTGCATGACACATGAAATAGAAAAACACAATTGTCACTCCCTTTTAATCAGGGGTGATATAATCCAAGCTCCCTCTTGATCAAGGACCTATCAGGTCTCCTTTTTAGCTAGGGACTCTTCTATACATCGGCAGCATCTTCTTCGTGGGTCCATCAGTTGCTTGATCAACTTTTCTCCTTGATGTCATGAACATTAGTTGAGCTTCTTTCTTGTAGGGAAACATACATCAATCAATTTCCTTCTTAGTTCGTCATGTCATTCCTTTCTTCATGGAAAGTGGCCTTCTTTATATCTGGAACCTTCATCATATAACTACTTCTTTCTCATCATGCTTCTTCCATTTATTACATGAATGCTAGTTGTACTTGTAAGTAGCCCTGCATGAACTTATCTAGATATTATTCAAGAAATCAATAAATCAAATTGTACCTTACTAGGTGGCTCTTCATCATGACATCTTTATGTAGGTATCAGCACCCTAAATTCATGTGGACACATCTCCCAAATATATCCATTGTCAAGGGTCTACATTGTTTCCATCAGAGTCTTCATATATTTCTAAGAGATTTTATAGTCAAGTATTCTTGATCTTTTGGATGTCGATTGCCTTCATCAGTGTTTCATATCTCACAATCTCTTCCTTCCTGAGGTTCCTTTTAATCAGAGTTTCTTAGTTGTTATCAGCCACCTCATACTTCATATGAGGACATATTATGTTGATTTCATCTAGTGTGTCTTATGTCTTCTTGCATCCTTTTAGAAGAGGAGATACTTTTTATCTTGATCATGGTTCTCAATATATAAGAAATGATCTATGTTACCTGCAACCATATGAAATGTCCTTATAATATTGAATATAAGCATACATGCCTTATTTTTACCTTCAGGTCATCAAGGCTTCTTCCAACAACTCCCTTGATGATCAGGGGCTCATGTCCCAAGTGTCATAAAATGCTCAAAATTTAAAGTGCTAAAAATTGGCTCAAACCTGAATGACCGGATAGAGCTCGTCCTCCCAATTCTGGCGCTGCAAACGGTTCAAAAAACGGTCGTCGTATGTGAAAGTTACGTCAAAAACAAAATCGCCCAATAACCCTTAAAATTTGAATTTTCAAAAGTCGCCATGTGGCAAGCCCGGAGGCCGCCACGTGGCTCAGGTGCATCAGCACACATATGGGCGCGTTGAAAAAAAAAATTGCATTGGCAAGTTTCGAACCCATGACATGCCTGCCACAAGCCCAACACCTTATCGTTAGGCTACAAGAGCTGTCGTTGTTATATTGGCAGAGGAAACTAAATTTAAGTTTTGAAATTGGTTTAGGCGGGAAGATAAGGGGGCCAGCCCCCATGCCATATGACCAAGCCCCTTGAACCACGAGCCAAACCCCTAACCACCGGCACGAAATCCCAGGTAAACGGCCGAGTTAGTTGTGGTCACATGCGCGTTTATAGCCGGCAGTCAAGGCGGAGTTGGCAGAACTGTTGGCGGTGGCGCCAAATTTGGCTGATGCCCCAGATTTGGCGGAGCTAACTGGACACTAACTACAGTTAGCTGGAGTTCTTTTAGGCTAAACTGGAGGGAATCATTAAATGGCCATAACTTTGGCTAGGAAAGGCGGTTTTGGACAGAAAAAAATTTATTTTGTGTATTTTGGACGTTCTGAAGCCATTGGCACAGGTTTTTCAGCCATCAGAGGTCATTTGCATAGGTTTTGGATCCATGGAAGTTCTAGGAGCCACGAGGGCCCAGTATTGTGAGAACTGTATCAGGTTGCAGGTATCCATTGGAGGTGAACCAGCAGTCAATCCGAAAGGATTCAAGTGTTATGAATCCGATTTTACAGTCTATTTCACCTGTAGAGACTTCTATTTAGGTGTAAATTCATTTTGAGCATTTAATTAAAACGAGGACAGGCCCATTTGAGAGCCTTGGACCCAGCAGGCGTAGCCCAGGAGGGGTGAACTGCTTCATCAACTTCTTTTGCATCTATGGTTGATTTATTTTGCAGAACAAATTTGTTTTAATGTGTTAAACAGAAAAAGGAAATAATTCTGCTATGCTTGAATGGATCATGAACAGCTGAAAATTTCATTTGTTTCTTTACTGCAAGAC
>APFE031736987.1:0-10351 GCA_000404065.3 Pinus taeda
TTTGGCCCATAGGATTCACTTAAATAAAACCTCTTTCTTGAGCCTTCATAAATAGAACGAGGGTTATGGACTAAATATAAAAAGAGGTTTTATTTATTTACCATGCGTCTAATTTATTTATATTTTTATTTATTTACCATACCTTTTGAGTAAGTATAAAAAGACGTTTTATTTATTTACCATACCTCCACTTTACTTATATTTTTATTTGTTTACACCCTTGCATGTATATAAGGTGACTTATGGAGTAAATATAAAAAATGCTTTATTTATTTACCATACCTCTCATTTATTTATATTTTTATTAATTTACCATACCTCTTTTATAAATATGGTATTTGGGCCTTTGGCCCATAGGATTCACTTTAAATAAAACCTATTCTTGAAAATGGGCGAATGGATTCACTTAAATAAAACCTATTCTTGAAAATGGGCGAATGGAAGGTTGTAACTCCTAATTTCAAGGGCTAAATTTACCTTTTTTACCCTCTCCTTAAAATAAGGTGGGCTATTTGAGGTGATTTGTAAAAATGTAACTATGATACAAAATATTCTCCCACTAAAAATTTAAAACCCCTTAATTTCGCCAAAGGGCGAACATTCGCCCCTAAAATCACCCCTAGAAACTACCAAAGACTGGTCTAGGAGGGACAAGCCACTGAAGAAAGATAAACATGGTATGTACAGTACTGGTTCCCTTACCTCCCCATACTGCTTTGCTACTGCCATGCTCTGTAGAATATTTGGAATGCCAGATATCAACAAATTTTCATCCGAATGGCTACCATTATTGGATGCTGCCACAAATGCCACTAGTGTAGATTGGGCTAAAATCTTGTCTGATTACCTGGTCACCGCCATTGCCAGTTACCGGTCCAAAAGAGCTGCGGCTCAGAGAATTTATCCTCCTTTTCACCTCTCTGCATATATAATGGATGCAATATGTTATGTTTCTAATTTTCCTGTTATGGGTTGTTAGTGGACGACTCAAGACCCTTTACCCATCCATGTCTATCACAAAGAGTTATGGGACTCTCAGTTCACTCCATACTTCTACCAAATTTGTCATGGAATTATGCTGCCCTTATATAGAATGTTGTACGATAAAGACCCTCCGAGATGCTCGCCTGAAGCAGAGGTAGACATCTTCACTGTCGCAAGGTGGTTCGGGGAACAATTGTTTACTTATGTCAGGGTATTTGGAAGTTCTGCACCCCCTCATGTCTTACATTTGTATATCCCTGATAAACTCTTAGCTCGAGAGATTTCCTATCAAACCTGTGGGGAAGGTGGTCTAACTAAAGAGTTAAAGGACAAAAAGAAGGCTATATGGCCATAGTTTCCTGTAGCCTGTGGGGCCTTTTCGCTATTCGATGTAGGCCATGCTTTCACAGAAGTAAAGAATATGATGTGTTTACAACTATTCAAATTCATAGGAAGGCCATTTGACCCTCATGAGGTTGCCCACAATTTCACAACTGCAGTCAAGATAAAGGTGTTCTCTAGAGAAAAGGATTTATTTGATGATATATTCCAACAGAAAAACACACTGGAAGAAATTCTGCACACAGCTCAATTGCAACTATCTCCAAAAGAATTCCAAAGGTTCAAAATATATAGGGAAATAAGGTTAGCCAGTATTCCTTTAGAGAAACTATGCCTAAAACCCTTAAGAGAACCAACTCCAAGTGTTAGCCTTAGTGGGAGTGCAAGTACTAACGGATCTAAGTCCAAGTCTGAAAAAGAAATGTCTGAACATTCTAAAAGATCCGGAAATGAACTGGATAAGAGTGAAGGGTCAGTAAAGGATACTGCCCAGTCAATGGAACTTCTACATCAGCTGGTTATTGCCACCCCACAAAGAGATCCTCCCCCTCTCGTCATCCAAGCACCACCAGTCATAACTGAATTGGACAAAGAATGGGAAACCTTCAATGACTTGATCAATCTTGAAGGACAAACCATGAAGACAACTATCAACAATGCACAGGTAGTAAAAGAAGTAGTCACAAGAACAGTCAGCGAAGTCTCAGATATGGAGCACATTCCTATTGCCCCATCCTCTGAGCTTGTACTGAAAATAGAAGAGATCCCTCCTCTAGATATATTTTATAGCCCATAGCACAAAGCAGTAGTAAGAAGACAGAGGAAGAAAAGGAAATTGGAAAACACGCTTTCTCAAGACGCAGAACACTTAGACATCCTATGGAAAGATCCCACTAGCAATCCTAATGAAAATCTCACCAAACTATCTCAGATCAGAGGAGCATATGCCTCCACGACTATTGACAAAGCATCTGAGGTACAACAGTTGCTAAAGGAAAAGGAAGACCAGATACTAGCACTGCAACAACAATTGCAACAAGCCCACGCCAATAATGAAGCACATAAACAACTTGAGAAGTTGCAGCAGGACTTCCAGCAAATGCATATAGGATATCAGAAAAGTTTGGATGAGAAAGGAAAGCAGTTACAGGATTTATGGGAGATGCACAAGGACGACCCTAAGCTTACAGAATTTATTACAGAGTCCATTTCCTTGAACGAACAATTACTACAGTAGCAAGAAGCATTGGGCCAAAAGATATCACATTGGAGTTATTATTGTGAAATCAGTGATAAAACCACTAATCAAGTGGTAGATTTACGAAGTGACTATGATCTAATTGATAAACGAGTGACTGAATATTTTGCTTGGCAAGAAAAGGACGAGGGTAAAAGAGCAGGTGCACCAAGAATAAATGAAAACCACAAGGAAATGCTCTTTAACAAATGGGATGAGCAAATCAGATAGGTAGAACAAGTGGCAGAAGGAGCAGCCACGGCAGCCAGCAGTCTTATTGATTGTGTAAATGAAAATTTACACAGGGAAAATTTGATCGCAGAGACCACTCTAGGATACTTACCAAATGCACAGCAACTAGAGGTAGATTGGAAATAAAGAGCTCAAGAAAAGGCCAAAACAATCCAAGGGCTAAGCAAGTTAAACTGGGATTATTACTGGGCATATTTGGTGAAGCCACATAGCCAGTGGATGACTGTTAAGTGCATCATAAATTCGGCCGAGAAAATGTTTCCAGCTCTTGTAGATTCTGTTTTCTCAGCCCAGCTAAAAGCGGAAGTCAGCCAACGGACTCTCCTTAAACAGACGCTGCATACGTGCAATTTCAAAGACCAGATACAGAAGTAGTTTAATTTTAGGTTCAATTTTAGTTTTAATTTTGTTTTATTTTCCTGAAAAGAGGATGGTCATTTAAACCGCATCCTTTATTTTTGTAATAATTTATTTTTAGAATTAGTCAGTAGTATTTAAACCCTTCTCATGCATTTAGATAGGGGTCCAGAAATTTATCAAAAACTTGTCCTCAGAACATGCACTTTTGCACCCTCCGAGGAGGTTTTGATGAATGAATGGAACAGGGTTAATTGGTATTTGCATTTGATATCTGCTACTGATGTTGCACTTCTGTACTCTTAGTGGATGTTAAATCAAGGAGAGATAAATCAATTGTCGCTTGAAGCTCATGAGTAGGACTAGTTATAAATGGTACTTTTATCTCTTAACCATTTCTGCTTACGCGTTAAAGTGATACTCAATTTTTAGTTGTTTATATATTACAGCGTGGATGCCTGAGTTATCATTTGGCACTTTTGTACGGTGATAACTATTTATTTATGCTTAGTGTATGAATAGCTCATTTATTCGATATGTTTTCACAACTGTTTCATCTAATTTTTTTATACGAAGTAGTTCATCTTTATTGAATTCTTTTCTTATAATAGCTTAATGATCTTTATTACCAGTTATTGTTTGAAATCTTTTTTAGATCACATAGAAGAAAGATCACACTTCGGGTTAGCATAAATTTAGATGTTTTTCTGTTTATTAGAATACAATAGCATAGCATTAGATTAGAATTAGGATAGAAGTATTCCATTTAGAACAGAAACATCCATTTTTCTCACACACACACACACTGAGTTGGGAAATTGGTCCCATATCCCCAGTCGGACCCGCTATACCAAACGGATAAGGAGCTGCCAACCAAGGTTCGGACCGGGCAGGTATCCCCCTTGTTGTAGACCCGATTTTTGGGGCTTCAACACTATGATAGGGAACTTGGCTTTCTTCACCTTCTTTCCCATATTTTCCAGATTCATAAGCTTAGAGTAGCTCTACACAGACAATGGAAAACGTAACAGAGAAATATTTGTGCTGAAAGCTAAAATGGAATGAAAACAGGTAAGGCAATTCACATATGATAAACCCAATGTAATTAAGAATGACCATGGGTGAAATACTCGAAGGATTCACCCTTAACTATGAAATTAATAACCATCATATCGGCCAATCATAGTAAATGAATGTCATAATTACCCACCGCATCGGCCATATGCTTAATGATCCTTTCAAGCGTGTCTTTAGATTTCCCCAATCAACGATCGGCGATAAATCACCAATTGCAATCGGGAGATTCAATGGGTCGGGCATAGCACTTCAGATTAATAGCTTCGATCATGATAAAGGAAAATATAATAAGGTAGGATATGTTCAGTGAATAGTTTGATTCATTGCTTTTTAAAATTTATATTCGCAAACAATACCTTTTAACGAGGTTTCTTTTAAATGAGTGCCTTTCTTTATAATATCACAATTGGGGGATTTTAAGTCCTTCTCGCTATATGTTGTGTGATACCTCCGATTGCCGATTGCAATTATGTTATCGGATCGAAGGTTTCGATGAGGACCTTTTATGAGTGCTTCCTTTTATGATTGCGATATGCAATTTTTGAATGCTTTATCGCATCGGAGAATTATTTATGATGGCTATTCAAAAGAATACTTCACATTTTATCAAAAGGATTTTTTAGATAGGAGTTCAATTGTATCGGGCCCTTTGATAAGGGCTTTCATGTGTTGTATGGCTAATGCCATGCAAGCGATTTTATTGAATTACTAATTTACTAAGTTTATTAAAAGGGGACCCATTTCTAATTAAAGTTTTTGGGTAAAAAATTAAGAAATGGGGGAATTGTTGTACATCACAACAGAACCTTCTTCTAAAAAGTTGGATTTAACAACATGATGATGTAGAAACTACTCCCAACTTTTGTCTGAGATATTCAAATGTTTCTATGGGAAGCAGTTTGGTGAATATATCAACAACCTATTCTTTGGAGACAACATACTCCAATTTAACCTTTCTTTCAAACACTTATTCTTGTAAAAAATGGTACTTAATGGGTATGTGCTTGGTCTTGAAGTGCATGACTGGATTTTTCGAAATACTGATGGCACTTGTATTATCACATAGAATGGAGATGGTTGGAGTACATGTGATTTGAATGTCTTGCAATGTTTGCATCATCCAAAGTAGTTGTGTGCAGCAAGATGCAGCAACCAAATATTTTGCTTCAGCTGTAGATAAGGCAATCGAACTTTGTTTCTTGTTCAACCAAGACACTAACCGCGATCCCATATAGAATGCACCTCCACTATTTCCTTTTTGATCATCAACATTTCCTGCCCAATCTGCATCTGTATATGCATGAAGAGTAAGATCTGTATCTTTAGGATACCATAGACCAAAGTCTTGAGTTCCTTGAAGATATTTGAATATTCTTTTACTGCCTAAAGATGTGATTCCTTTGGACTTTCTTGGAACCTTCCAACAATTCCTACTACATGCATGATATCAGGTTTGGTACCTATTAGATAAAGTAGACCTCCAATCATAGATTTGTATGTTGGTTGGTTCACTACAGGTGATTCATCATTAGAACTGAGATTGCATCCTGTTACCATTAGAGTACATACTGGTTTAGAATCTTCCATTCCATACTTCTTCAAAATATTCTTGAGATATTTAGTTTGTGAAAGAAAAAAAACATCTTTTGTTTGAGGTACTTGTAGAACAAGAAAATAAGTAAGTTCACCAAGTAAGGACATTTCAAATTCTTGCTGCATAATCGAGGCAAAGTTATGACTCATAGATTTTTCATTACTACCAAAGATGATATCATCAGCATAAACAACAATAATTAGCAGTTTATCATTTTCAATCTTTGTATATAACTTGTTGTTTGTATAACTTTTTGTGAACCATTTTTGTTGTAGATATTTGTCAAGGCGATAATACCAATTCCTTGGAGCTTGTTTCAGTCCATAAAGAGCCTTTTTGAGCTTGCATACAAGTTTTGCATCATTTCCTAGAATGAGTCCTTCTAGTTTCTCAATATAAACTTCTTCTTCTAAATCTCCATTAAGAAAATATGATTTTACATCCATTTGATATACTTTGGATTTTAGAAAACTAGAAAGATCAAGAAACATTCTTATGTCTTCAAGTCTGGCAATAGGTGAAAAAGTTTCTTCAAAGTCTATACCTTCTTGTTGAGCATACCCTTTACAAACAAGTCTTATTTTTTTTCTAATAACCTCTCCATTTTCATTCAACTTATTCTTAAATATCCATTTTGTTCCTATAATATTTTTATCATGAGGTCTAGGAACTAATTTCCAAGTATCATTCTTTTCAATTTGGTCAAGTTCTTCATCCATGGCCTTAACCAAACATTCATATTTACTAGCTTCATTTACATTTTGTGGTTCTATGGAGAATAGTAATGCTAGATAACTAGAGGTACCTATAATAGTTCTTCTTGTATGTACTCCAGACCCTTTTTCTCCTAGAATTTGAGATTCTAGATTATTCGTTTGAACATACCTGGATGGATTCTTTTCCCTATCTGTTGTATCTTCTTTTGGTGCTTCATTGGTTTCTTCCTGTTAGCTCTGTTATGCAGCGCTAACTTTCTAATGTCAGAGAGAGGCCTGGTTTGTTTGGTTGTGTCCCAAAAGGGGCTTACACTGGTCACTTTTCCCTTTCTTCCCTCAACCCTCTTACCTTTAACCTTCCCCATTTTCTAAACAAACCTTCCAAATCCAACAAAATTCCCTTTGGCCTCAGCCCTAAGCACAAAGCTAAACTAACCATAAAACCTTATCCATATGCCTTACGCGCTCATAGCCCATCGCGCTGCATCCCTACCATTGATCATCCCCCACCAATCCAATGGCTCACATCATGCCTGATAAAGGTGACCCGCTCAACCACTTTCCACCGTCAGATCATCTCCACTGAGATCTGACATCCTTCACACATATCGCGCGGAAAATTAGATTGAATGATAGCATTCTATGAGGGAAATTTTTCTCTCTTATCCATTGCTACGTGTCGTTCATTGTGTGGAATCGCACTACCCCAAGAAATTACCACTTAGTGCCCGAAAGCGGTGCGATGAAAACCGTTACCGCCCAAGTAAACCACCCTCACCCGTTAGCACCCATGCAGCTCCATCGCCCGATGACTACCTGATCTGTCCACTGAAGATCCAATGGTCCTAACACACCCCGCTACCACTTTGGCTGATAGCCTTCACCGAGCCATCTCCGCCATTCATCTCCCCGATTCGATGGTCATCCCTCTCGCTCATCCTAACTGTCCACCTACCCTTGCACCCTACGTCCTATGTCCATTCCATTGCTCGAGGAAGGATATGACCATCTTTTCTTGACTGATAACAGTCGGATCCCCAACAACCACGTTAAACAGAAAGCATAGCCAAAGGTAGAAAAGGACATAGCACTGTCCTGTAATAGAATTTATCATTAATGGACTTCACTGTCGCGAGCATTCCAACCACCTAAAGGACAACATAGCAGTTGTACAGATCAATTTTAGATAGTGAAGCAAGTAACCTCGTTCAGAGACTCCATCAGGTAGTTAAATGCAGTTGGTGGTCAATTAAGACGCCTCCATACCTAAATGGCCAGGTACCATAGTAATCTAAACTTATAAATATCCAGAAGAAAGATGTAATCAAGGTTGACATTGAATGTAAGGTTCAACTTTTGGAGACTGTAGACACTTTGTCGCTTGTAGCGTCTCACCTTCATTTTTAACAATACAAGCTTCTTTTGTTGTTAATTGCTCACTGTCCATTTTCCTCTGTTCTAAGCTTGTGCTTGATGTGTTGTATTATTGATCTCTTAATGTTTAACACTAGATAACTGTCATCTTATCTTTGTGTTAGAATGTTGAATGCATCATTGAATAGGTTACTTAGGTTTCTTTCTATCTAATGCAGGAGAGCTTTCATCCTATCTTTGCATTAATAGATTAGATTTGCAGGTTTTTGTACTAGCTGCAGCCGGCCATCACATGGTCTTGTGTATCTTCTGGAGTGGTTAGTATTCTCCATATTCACCTAAATATCTAAACTATGAGCATTGGTGGTCTAAAGCCTTGTAGTCTGAGGGTGTTCATGCATGTCTAGAGTGAAACAGAGTAGAATTGGTTATTTGTCTTGAACCAAACCATCATTCCTTCCACTAAACCTTGCAACAATAGTTGAATTTATATGTTACTAGGCATCTCCGAGCTACAACCTAGGAGAGTTTCTTGGAATCCTAACATAATTGGTGCCACTACCGGGGAGAGGAGATTGAAGCTCAGCTTCCCTAGGAGAACAACACAGATCCAACTTTGATGAAAGACAAAGTCTGGACACATTTTTGGTTGTAATCATCTATCTGGCGACTCTACTGAAGGATGAACCTCTTGTGAACTCCACATTACAATTCTGGCTCAGTTTGTGAGGCATACTCAGAGAAATCCTCAAAAGATTTTCAAGCAAAGAAAGACTTCACAAAAGGGAGCATTAGGATCAGGTAAGCCTAAACAATCTTATGTATCTCTGCCAGAAAGGCTGTAATAGAGCATCTATATGTTGAAAATATAGTCTCTATAACTAGCAGTGAAGAAATATTTTTAGAGAATCATAAAGTTCACATTTCTTTAGGTCCTCCTTTGGATCTCAACCCAAAGGAAACCTCCCCTCCTGTCCATCATATTCCTTTAGCCCTATCAATTATTTCTCAACTCCCTACCTTTCAGACTGCCAACACTCTTCCATCCACCCCAGCCATGGCAGGTCCACAAGCACCAACCAAAATGGAAAGAATCATAGCTGCTAGGTATGGACCCCTACTCCTGCCTATTCCTTTGAATGCCATGCCTGCAAGAGAATATTAGAAATACATGCCCATGTTCACCAGTACAGAGGGAGTAATAGTTGAAGAACACCTGGAGTCTTTTTATAGCTATGTTGTTAACCTAGATATTAGTGAAGATGATGTGTGGATGAGAGTATTTGTCCAAAGCCTTGATGGCGAGGCTAGAAAGTGGTTCAGAGAGCTGACCCCAAGGTCTATAGCAAACATTGAAGCATTAGATGATGTGTTTTTAAAGCATTGGGGAGATAAGAAAGACCTGCTATACTACCATACTGAGTTTGGCAACCTGAAAAGGGAAAATGGGGAATCATTGTCCGATTTTAATAAAAGATTCAATCATATGTATAGCAAGATACTCGCTGAAGTGAAGCCTACCCCCACCTCTGCCAAACTCACCTATGTCAATGCCTTTGATTCCGATTTCTGCCTGCTATTAAGAGAGAGAAGATGTGCTTCTCTAGTTGAAATGCAAGATGCATCCTTGGAGGTGGAATCCAATATCATGGCTGCAAAGAAACTCAAAGGGCATGCTGATAGAAGGAGGTAGAGAGGTAAGTCTTTCTCTTCTTCTTCATCTTCAAAACCAAAAATAGACAAAATTACTAAAATGATAGAGTCATTGGCTGCCGAAATCTCCAAGCTGAAGTGTTACACTAAAATTTGTCACCATGACTATCTGCAGTTAATATGGCTCCATCAATAGTCATATTATCCTCCTTGTCAAGCCTAATATCTCTGCTCTTCATGTCAAACTTCAAAAAAGAGAGAAAGCCACTAAAAAACATGTTTATCTCTGGGTACGCAGGTTCTCTCTACCTTGCCTACGTGTACGCATTCCAAACTCATTGTACCTGCGTACTTGTACGCTCTGTAAGCCAAAGGATGGGTGCGTACCCCTGTACAGGTTAAAAGGTGCAAGTTTCATCTTAAAAAAGTTACTTGTGGTCACTTCTAGAGCCTTCTAGAAGAGTGTTTGACGTATATTGAGCGCCTCCAGATGGTTCATGCATCCCTATGATAGAGGAACTTATCCCATCAAGAGAGGAGCTACCCCATCCAAAAGAGGGAGTATCCCATTGATGTTGGAACTGAATAACTTCCTCTAGAACACTATAAATACAGGCATTGGGCCAGAGAAGGAGAGGTTGAAAGCTGAACATTCCAAAGGGTAAATGCTGCTGGAATTAGGACTTCCATTGTTAACTTGTGAGGAGAGATTACCATCCTTTCTTGTTTCCATATTGGAAGTGGGTGAGCTTGTCAAAGTAGAGG
>APFE031736989.1:7513-23035 GCA_000404065.3 Pinus taeda
AATACATACTCAAAAAGCCAACCGAAACATCATAAGACTTATGCCATAATGGACATTCTGTTTGGTATATTTGGGCATGAAACAGTCACAAGGACAGTTTGACAAATGGACAAGGGTATGAAGTGTTGTTGGCTCAAAGCTTTCAAATAGGCATGGAGCTATGTTTCACCAAGGAAAGGCAGAAAAACCTTCACCAATTACCCATATGTCCTTTAATACCCTTAAAAAAAGATTTTAATAGGGGCCTAGGGTTTCATTCGATTTCGTACACCCAACACATCACCTCCTCTCTTCAAACACACTATAAACAATATCAAATTGATTGAATTAGTTATAGAACACCTACTTGCAGCTTTGGAGGCGATTAGAAACGATATGGGCACATAAATATAAACAAATTGTGTGCTGGACTGAGTGAGTAGCGCGCTATCCCAGTGCGTAGTGCACAGCCTGATGTGTAGCGCATGTGTATTTTTACAAAGGCCGCACTCGCCCAATGCGTAGCGCACTGCCTGGTGCGTAGTGCACAGCTTCAATGCGTAGCGCACCCTCCAACACTGTCCACCGGCGTGCAATTCACAGTTTTGGCCTTCAAATGCTTAGGCACGAAGTTTCTTTCGGAATTTGGGTGCAAATGAACTTGTTGTCCCTATTTATAAGCAAACAAAATCTCTCTTTTGAATTAAATTGATTCAAAAACCCACTTTGTAAGGTTTGGCACTTTTCACTTTTGGTCTTTAAATAGAACACTGCTTTTTTGATTTTTTATAATTTGTTGAGGTTTGGACTAATGTTCTTTGTTGATTTTTTGCAGGGATGGCTATGATATGATCTGGAAAAGGAGACCAAGGCTGCGCTTGGACATTTCAAGAACCAAAATTTTGAAATTTTTTTACAAAAATGAGATGACGACTTATCTTCAAAATGGAGTTTTGAAGAGAAGTCCTAATTTATCTGTACAATGATGAAAATTATTGAAGTGACCATCTATAAAAGACATCCCTCTAGCTTGTTGGTCTTCTTAGACTTTGCAAAACAAAATGACTCAACCCTAGACCTAAGACCTAAAAATTTAAATCATGACTGTAAATGACCTTTGAAGCTTTGTTTTTATGAATAGACCTGAACTAGCAGTGCCAAGCACGAGGGGAATGAGTGACACAAACCATTCCGTCAGAGTTATGGCATGCCTAACTGATCGAAACTAATGGGACACCTAAACATGAAATGCAAAAAAAGCTTTGATCTCTGACGGAGGGATAACTAGACTGACTCTAACATTGGCTCCAATGGGGATAGTAGCTCCTTGGAGATGCTACGAACCGCAGATCTCTGTAAGAGCTAGACAGTGCCTTCATCCATTGGGCGATGGAGTCATTATTCCAACACAAAATTTTGACAATTGGACTGAAAAACCAAAATAGACTTGAAACTAAACAGACTAACACAACTGACTCGACCAACTTAAATCAACTAACCTCCATTTTCAGAATTATAGCCTTCACCACGTGCCCCAGACTGAAGATGAGAAGTTAGTATACATGTGCAATAAAATAGAAGTAAAACGATATGTACAATGATGAAATGAGCAGAAAATACTCAGAAGTAGTATCTCTTTAACAGCTGACCATTAATCGGCCCTCCAGGACATTCATCTCCATTCATTTCTTTGAGAAAGAAAGCGTTTTGGCCACGATACACTGCAATCTTGTAAGGACCCTTCCATAAATTCTCAAATTTGCCATGCTTTCCTTTGTCTTCATGTCGAGAATCCCACCTCAAAACTACCTCATCTAGGTGAAATGTGTCCGCTTTTGTTTTCTGGTCATAAATCTTTTTGATGCGCTCCTGCAACTTGCAAGTGTTTTGAAATACCTCCTCCTGTGTCTGCTATAAATGAATCATCCGATTAATCCTTCTCTGCATAGGATCTTCCTCACTACCAGCTTCTTGAAGCAATTTTACTACCGGGACAGCAAGCGAAGTAGGAAAAACCGTGTCTGTTCCGTACACCAACTCGAAAGGAGACATGCCAATAGACTTTTTCTGACTCACCCTATCAGCCCATAGTGCATTTACTAACTTCTTGTGCCAGCCCTTTTTATTGATTTCCAGCAATTTCTTAATGATATTAACCAAAGATTTATTAGATGACTTCGCCAATCCATTTCCTTGTGGATGGTATGTGGTTGAATGTCCCAAGCTGATATTGTACTTATAACAAAACTCAACCATTCTTTTTGACTTGAATGCTGCCGCATTATCTGTGATTAGCTTACTAGGACACCCAAAACACAACAAAATATTGGTTTCAAGAAAAGAGATAATTACCACATCCGTAGCTTGTTGAGTAGGAATCGCTTCAATCCATTTGTGAAGTAGTCCGTGGCAGTCAATATCCATCTATGCTGTCCTGACGATGCCGGATGAATTTCCCCAATGAAATCCAATCCCCACTGCTGAAAAGGTGCACTGACTTCAATTGGTTTGAGAGGCAAAGGCTGTAGTTTCTGCTTCCCTTCGAAAATTTGGCATTCATGACAATTCTTAACAGCCTTATACACATCTGAAAACAGTGTAGGCTAATAATAACCTGCCCTTAGAATCTTATTGGCTATGGTTTTCCAAAACAGATGGCCTCCGCAATCTCCTCTATGAAAGTCTTCCACAACTCTTTTGGCTTCCTCTTCTACCAAACAATTCAATAACATTCCACCAGGATCTTTCCAATACAATGCAGAATTTAGTATGCAGAATTTTGCAGCTTTCAATTTCAATGTTCTACTCTTATTTTTTGGCGTTCCGGGAGGTGAAGACAAATTCTAAAGTACATATAAAATGTCAGCATACCAAGGGGAAGAAAGAAACATATCAGGTACCTGAACTGATGAACTCTCCTCGTCTTCATCGGACATGGTAGCAATCAAATTTATATCTAGAACTTGCAGATTCGTTTCAGCCATTAACTTGGCAAGTCCTTGTCCTTTGATTAGTTTGGTTGGTTTAATCTCCACATCATACTGTAGCAATGTAGTGATCCACTTTCCTCGCCTACCTTCTGGATCTGCCTATACCAAAATATCTTTAACTGCTGCGTTAGGAACATAGGCTAGAATGTGGGAATGCAATATATACACACGGAAATCTTTCAAGGCCTTTACAAGCGCTAGTGCTTGCTTCTCAATAATGTTGTATTTCAATGCTCCATCTCATATAACGACTGAAAAAGGCAATGGGCTTTTCAACTCCTTCCCTTTTCTGCATTAATACAGCTGCCAAAGTGTGCTCAGAAGCAAATGAGAACAAAATAAAATCCTGCATGTAGTCTGGGCTGATCAAAATAGGAGCTGAAGAAAGAGCTAACTTCACTAAATTAAATGATTTCACCGCCTCTTCGGTCCACTTTACCTGACTATCTTTTTTCAGCATGCTCATGATTTCTCTAAGATGCTCGGCTAGATTTGGAATGAAGCAACGCAGAAAATTCAGTTTACCATTAAAGGACTGTATTTCTTTCTTGTTCCGGGGTTGTTCAATTTGTTGAATGGCTTCAACACGTGCAGGGTCAACACGGATGTCGTCTTTAGATATGATGTGACCAAGAAGTTTGCCCTCATCCATGGCAAAAAGACTCTTTTTCGGATTCAGCGAAATGCCATATTTTCTGCACTTTTGGAAGACAACTTTCAAATGATATAAATGTTCTTCATCAGAGTTTGAAAACACAGTTAAATCATCAAGATAAACAACTAAAAATACATCTTTCTCATTGGCAAAAACCATGTCCATTGCACGCTGAAAGGTGGCTCCTGCATTCTTCAAACCAAACAGCATCTTTGCATAATGAAATGTTCCCCATGGAGTGGTGAACGCGATTTTGTCATGACCATCTTCATGCACTAGAATTTGATTATATCCTGAATAGCCATCGAGTAGTGACATCCTTGATGCTCCAACTACTCGCTGCAATATGTGGTCCATTTTTGGCAGCGGATAATTGTCTTTTAATGAAACCTTATTCAAATTTCTGAAGTCAATGCATAAACGGATCTCACCTGTTTTCTTTCTCACGGGCACCAAGTTTGATATCCAATCTGAAAATCAAATAGGCACAATGATTCCTGAGTTATACAATCTGTTTACCTCTTTTTCAATTGATGGCAGCGGCTTCAGATTGATTCTCCTCAACTTTTGACGAAAAGGCTTTTGATTTGACTTAATGGGAATAGTATGCTGAATGATATTTGTGTCATATGTTTTTAAATCTGAGTAATCCCATGCAAAAACATCAGAAAATAAAGACAAAAATTTCACATATTCTGCCTTTACCTTTGGTGATAATGACTTTGATAATTTTACCATCTTGGGATTCTCAGCTGTCCCAATATTTACCTCTTCAACACCCCTTTCAGTCGGCCTCAATGTTGGTTTACGAGCTACATCATCTTGGTCGAAGAGTTCTTCCAAAGGGATCAATCCCTTAGGAATAACATTATCTTTAAGTTGCAACACTTCCATTTGATTTACTTGTATATCATCATTACCATCATCATGTTCTGTATCTATGGAGGTGTCTTTGAACTTACCCTTATTCTGCAGAAATTGATTAATCTCCTCATCATCCTAAAAGACTTGCCAACATCGCTGATTGTCTGGAACGGTGGGATGATGTTTCACATGAATCTCAAACTTTTTACTGGAATTCATCGGAATCTTTAAGTTGCTTGCTGCCTTAGCAAGTCCATCAGCAACGCCATTTTGTATGTGAGGCACACATGTCAAGGTATGATCAGAAAATAACTTCAAAATATCTAGGACTGCATTTCGATATGCCCTCATGCGAGGGTGCTTGGCCTAAAACTCACCCTTCACCTGCTTTATCACCAACTCTGAATCACCATAGACTGCAATCTTCTTCGCTTTCAGCTTTCTAAGAATCTTAAGGCCAGCAATGAGAGCCTCATATTCCACTTCATTATTAGAACAATCAAATGCTAGCTTGTAGGAACACACTCTCACCTTGCTTGGAACTTTGTCTTGAGTGGAAAAGGGACTTCGAATCCACACACCAATACCAGCACCATCACTACCTACTGTGCCATCAAAATCCATGGTCCAAAGACCATCTTAATCCTCCTCCAAGCGTTGAAATTGTGTTAGCTCTGTTTTTTCTGTTTGCTGCCCATTATCTTCAGTTGTTTGCTCCATAATAGCTTGCTTCTCAATTCTTCCTTTTTGCAGAACTTCTCTAAAATTCTCAGTGATCTCTGGTATATCTTCCGCCTGAACTAACTGACTATCTAGATCATTAAAACTATCAGCAAGCAACACAAACGACTCTAAATCTGTATGTACATAATTTACAGGATGATTGATTGGCTTCTCTTTGCTGGTTATCATGTATCTCATCTTTTGCTCTCGATATAGCTTTCTCATTTGACCGAAGACTGGAATTGTAGCATAAGAAAAATCTAACTGTAGTGTACCTTTCAACTTAGCCCCCCAAGATCTTGAGAGTAGCATACCAAAACGTGGAGGAATGTCCGCCACAACCACATCCATCAAGACATTCTTAGCTGGAATTTGGTCTAAGCTAACAACCAAATCTTTGATGAGCCCGATACATCTCACACGGCTGGAATCAAATGAATACAAATGATGATATCTCCTTGTAATGTCTAGCCCCAACTTTTCCATGATCGCCTTTGGCATCAAATTGTGTGAAGCACCCAAATCGAACATAGCATTGTGCAAAACATATTCATGCAATCTCAAACTGATATAAAATGGAGGAAAATCACTATCAGGGGACTCACCATCCAATGCTGGCCCAAATATTAATTCGGGCTGATCATCTTCAACGTTTACCGTGTCAAACATTGGATCAAAATTCATAATTTTGGAGACTTGACCTCAGTAGCTGCTGTTTTTCATGATTTCAGTCGAAGGAATAGATACTTTTAATTTGGAAATTTCATTTTCCAAACTAAATGTTGAAACTTTTTCGACTTCTTTGACCGAAACTTCTTTCTTATCCTTGATTATACTTGCCTAATTTATCCTTTCTGCTGCTGATATCTTGCTAGTTGTGGGATCAATTTTCTCCTTTCCTTTCTTCTATGGTATCGGTGAATCCGTCTTTGGTGCTGTAGCTTCTTTTCTTTTCTGAATTGGATTGATCGGCACATCTTGGTTTCTCAATGAGTACTGCTTCTGTTGAATGGACAAGGCATTCAAATATCCTCTTTGGTAATCATCTAAATCTGCATCACTTGCTAAGATAAAATCTTCATCTTGCTGGGCACCTGAACTTTCTCCATACTCTTCTTCTTCAGTGATGTAAATGGGTAGATCATCAGGAGTAAAGAAGTGATTTTGGTCCCTTACTACATCAGCATCATCATTTGAATCTTGACTCACAAAATTCTGCAAAAGAGGAGTCTTAATCTGCTACTGGGCTGCCGGCTCTTGTGCTCTTTGTTCACGCTGCTTAATTCTAAAATGTGGTTGTTGCTGGCCACGGTAATTTGGATTACGAATTTGCGGTTCTAATTTGTCAAGGTTCATCCTTTTGAACATTTTTTCCATCTCACGAATCCAAGGCGGTTCTGATGTAGATTCTTCCTTTATAGTCACTCTTTTCTCTGCTTTCAATCGTGCTCTCTTATCACTCAGATTCGCCTCAACACTAATGACGATCTTTTGCATATCTTCTAAGGTAGGCGGATCTCTGTCCCGTAATGAATAAGCCATCTCCGGATCAAAACCATCCAGGAATTTAAGAAAAGCTGATTTTCTAGATGGTCTTAAATCATCTGGAATAGCATTATAAACTGTATTAAATCTGATAATGTAGTCTTGGACAGACTCACCATGATTGCGTTTGATATTGTTGTACTTGGCATTGATCTGAAGTGGATCTTTTCTGAGTTCCCAATGATCTAGAAACTGTTTGTGAAGTTCAGCCAATGTAGGTACACTTCTAGCTCCCAAGCCTCTGAACCATTTTCTTACCTCTCCTCCAAATGTTTGCACAAACAATCGCATAGTTACATCCTCCTCATCAATCTCATGTAAATTACAAAAATCTGCCATTCTGTCTATGTGTTGCTGAGTGACACACTTTGAGGAGTGCCATCAAATATAGGAATCTTACTCTGATAATCCGTGGGCATATCATGCAATTGCTGAGGTAAAGCAAGAGGTGCGAAACGAGTAGCCATTGCTCTAGGTGGATTTAGTCTAGGGGTTGTTGGTGGAGTGGGTGTAGCTGCAGTATGAGGAGTATGCGGAGGTGTATGTGGAGGAGAAGCGATGTGGGAGAAGGAAGGGAATTGGCTGCAGATTCTGAATAAGTAATTATAGGTTGCAGGGGAATAGTCGGAATGAAAAGCGGTTCAGTAGGAATTCTTGAATCGGAAGTCGTGATAGTAGATCCAATATTTGCAGATACAGCTTCTAAGAAATCAGCAAGATTTGCAGCTTGGATGTTGGTCTGAAGGTGTCTCAAGATAAAATTTTCAATTAATTTATTGTGTTTTTCAAATTCAAGAGCTACAGCAAAATCACGATTTGGGACAAGAGAATCAAGTGCACTTTCGGAATTGGTTTTAAACCATGACAGTTCAAACTTCTCATCAAAAGCAAGTTCTTCAAGATATTCAAAAATTGCAGGACATGAATGAGATTTAACCACGGGAGTCGCCGAGCTTTCTTGACGGAGGATCTTTCGAATTAAGTTTGGATTTTCGTAGACAAGGGGCGGGTTAGGATCTGGATTAGCTCTTGTATGTCTTTTTGAAGCCAGTGTGTTTATCAGAAGATCAAAAGAATTCAAATAATTCAGCCAATCGACTTCTAGACTCAATCATCCAATGGTCTAGAACGAAGAAATTTACTGGGGTGGTTTCCAAATCAAGTATTCACAAGCTAACTGGAGATCGACTGAAGCAACATTTATCTACTTCCGCTTATGCATAGCAAGAGCGTTTCGAAAGCTACCTGGCATGACTTCAGACTCCGTCTAAGACTCATGAAACAAACTCATCAGCAAGCAAACCATTGAGATTTCTTCCCCAGTGGAGTCACCACTATGTTAGCGCTCAAATCTACCTTAGGCTGAAATAAGGTAAAACTCAAGGCTACATCAAACCACGCTCAGCCTCGTAGCTAGCCCTACGAGGACAGGAGAGGGCTCTCTCCGAGTCAATCTCAGCAAAAGGTAATCAATGAGGCTCGAGATGACTAAATTGATGACTAATTTTAGGCTAGGTATGAAGTACAAGGATTTTGAAATTGATTTTTTTGAAGTTTTGTTGAATTCGAGGGAAAGGCAATTTTGGGTGCAGGGATGAGGCACAGCTTTTGCAGAGGTCTACTTGGGGCAAGATAGGAGATTGTTTTGATGCCTTTAAAGTGATTGAATGAATAGATCTGACTAGTGAGAGGTTAAGGAGAGCAAGAAACTTTTAAGGATTCTCCCTAAACAAATGAAAACATGGAAAATTAAACAAACTTAAAGGAAGAGCATAGCAAATTATGGATTCTACCTTAACACTTCATTTGTTCAATTGCAGAAGATAAGAGAAGGAAATCGATGCACATAAAAAACTTACAAATACTGAAAGAAACACACCATCAACACATAAAGCCACATGAATCCCAAATAGTGCTGCAAAACCCTGGTCTTCCTTTGCCAAAAATGCAGATAAAATATATACAATAGAGTGTCAAGCTATTCCCAAGAGTCCAACCCTGAAAATGACTAAGAAAATACATAATATAGGCAAGCCAACAGATTCTCTTGCCTCTAGGGGTCGAGCTCATCATCCTAGGAGCTGTTTCAACCAATTCTAAACAAAGCACTACAATCTAGGCAGTCAAAACAACTTGCCTCTATAAGCTAGGAAACCAATTCATTCATTAAATTTTTGCTATTTTGTGAATGAATCATCTAGAATAGGTAAAAGTGAGTCTAAAATAACATAAGGTTTCATTAATTACATCAAGAGGAATGCAAAATCACATCACAAGTCAAAACTGGTCAAATTGGCTTCATTTCCTGAGCTGAAGAATGAAAACTGGACCAAAAACTGTATGCGTAGCGCCCCTGATCCCTATGCGTAGTGCACAATTCAGCCTGTTTTTGCGGCACTTCCTGACATCCAAATTGAGCTCAGGATAGCTCGTTGGAAAGCCCTGGATGTCTACTTTTCAACACAAGTGGAATTTTTTCAATTGGAAGCTCATTTTACCCCTCAAAACGGTATTCTCTCAGAGGTACTTCCTGCTGTTGGAAAAGGTGGCAGAAAGGTGATTTTCATGATGTTTTTGAGCCTTTTGGTCACCCAGAACTTGATGAAATGCTTTGGAAATAGCTGAGAATGTATAATTCATCATGAAAAATCCAAAACTACAAGCCATTTGTGATTTGGACCTCCCAATCGTATGGGTCGTGCGCTGCGCGCTACGCGTTGAGCCAAAAAACCTGTTTTGCAAGCCAAAAATTTCAAAATGACAAAATTTTCTCCGAATTTTCTCAAATTCGAGTGAAGACCCTCTATCATGTGTTGTGCCCTGCCAATGAAGCCTCGGCCAAAATTTGGAGTGGATCAGGCTTTTTCCGTTGTTTTAGCGCTTTGCTCAAACGCCTCTTTAGGATCTTCATTTTCGCTTTGCAAACATGCATGCGAGCCCAATAGTGAGTTTTCATATGACGAAGTATGTTCTTGTCTCTGTTTGCCTTTGCCAACAACTTCTCCAAATGAGTGTTCACCCGGATGAGAATTGGTTCTCTATTAATAGGTGTCAAATCACCGGGTCTCTTTCGGGCCAATTCTCGGTCTTCCCGGATTTTCCACAGCTCATAAAGTGTATGCTCATCTTCCAACTGTTTGTTGCGCTGCTCCAAGTAGTTGATCACCCACTTATCCATCTGCAATTTCTTTTGCAGCGACTCATTCTCAGCCCTTTGCTCTCGGATGATCTCCTTTAGCTCCGAGCTAGGAGAGCTAGCATCAACATCAATGATATCTGTGTCCTGGCCTCCTGAAGGGCCATCATCAAACATGGCCCTCTTGCCCCTATCCTGGATCTGTACCTGTGCTAAAGAAGAAGGCGAGACCCTTTCCACATGATGTGGAGATAATACTCGCTGTGCTGATGAAGTCAACGAGACCCCTTCCACCCCGGGTGGAGATAGTACTCGTCGTGTAGATGCAAATAAGGCCCTGTGGCCTCGCTGATATGTCATATACACTGGAGCATTTATATGCTCGACCTTGGGCATGTCAAACTGCTGTAAAGGCTCTCCCTCATCATGAACTATCTCTGGGGGTGGCATTTCTAGGGGTGGTTGAGGTGCTGTGAAAAAGTCGCGAGAAATAAAATCCTCCCACGTAATGCCCTGCTGTGCCAACTGATGTACCACTACGATTTTGATCAATGCATAATGATATATGCTCCTATGCGGATGTGCTGGGCTCTTCCTTTGTACTAAAGGCACCATCCTCTCTATGTTGCGAAACATAAAGTATGGAATGTTATTCAGACGTACCCTTGTAAAATGCATCAACAAACGGACATGGTACGCATAAAGACGCGAGAATCTGCCCTCACAACTGAAATACCGAATGATGAGTTTCATCAAAGGTGCAAACCGATCATTCAGGTAGTGGAAAGGAAAAACTCTGCTCAAGTACCTCATATACCCTAGTTTAATATGTGGCTCATAATATGATTTCTCTAGCTGCTGACGCTTATTCCATTGCTCCCCGATATTTGGTATCCCAGTGGCCTCTACAATAGTCTCTGGTGACAAAATGAAATTAACTCCAGCGAGGTTTATATGGCCATCATGTAAATGGAGAACAAACAAGTGAGCTAATTCACGATGATGCTGAAATTGTGAAATTATCTCACAAAAATGATAGCATGACTGATGGCGAAAACAATCCATGGCAAGTGGGCAAGCCTGCAATTGTACCATAGAAGTGAGCTCTTCTCTAAGATGTTTACCACCTTTGCCACCTCTGCGAGGCCTTTGTGGCACATTTCCCTCTGTTGTGGAATCACTGTCATTTTCCTGCTCATACACTGACTCTGTGTCTGACATGGCTTTGAAAACACGATAACTGCAATAGGAGGTCTGCAATATGTATGTTGTAGGTGTGGTGAAATCACAATTTCAATACATACTCAAAAAGCCAACGGAAACATCATAAGACTTATGCCATAATGGACATTCTCTTTTGGTGTATTTGGGCATGAAACAGTCACAAGGACAGTTTGGCAAATGGACAAGGGTATGAAGTGTTGTTGGCTCAAAGCTTTCAAATGGGCATGGAGCTATGTTTCACCAAGGAAAGGCAGAAAAATCTTCACCAATTTCCCATATGTCCTTTAATACCCTTAAAACGATTTTGATAGGGGCCTAGGGTTTCATTCGATTTCTTACACCCAACACATCACCTCCTCTCTTCAAACACACTATAAACAATATCAAATTGATTGAATCAGTTATAGAACACCTACTTGCAGCTTTGGAGGCGATTAGACACGATCTGGGTGCATAAAAATAAACAAATTATGTGCTGGAATGAGTGCGTAACGCGCTATCCCAGTGCGTAGCGCACAGCCTAATGCGTAGCGCCTGTGTATTTTTACAAAGGCCGCGCTCACCCAATGCGTAGTGCACTGCCCGGTGCGTAGCGCACCCTCCAACACTGTCCACCAGCATGCAATTCGCGGTTTTGGCCTTCAAATGCTTAGGCACGATGTTGCTTTGGGAATTTGGGTGCAAATGAACTTGTTGTCCCTATTTATAAGCAAACAAAATATCTCATTTGAATTAAATTGATTCAAAAACCCACTTTGTAAGGTTTGTCACTTTTCACTTTTGGTCTTTAAATAGACACTGCTTTTTTGATTTTTTATAATTTGCTGAGGTTTGGACTAATGTTATTTGTTGATTTTTTGCAGGGATGGCTGTGATATGATCTAGCAAAGGAGACCAAGGCTGCGCTTGGACAATTCAAGAACTGAAATTTTGAAATTTTTTTACAAAAATGAGATGACGACTTATCTTCAAAACAGAGTTTTGAAGAGAAGTCCTAATTTATCTGTACAATGATGAAAATTATTGCGGTAACCATCTATCGAAGACATCCCTCTGGCCTGCTGGTCTTTTTAGACTTTGCAAAACAAAATTGACTCAACCCTAGACCTAAGAACTAAAAATTTAAAACATGACTGTAAATGACCTTTGAAGCTTTGTTTTTATGAATAGACCTGAACCAGTAGTGCCAAGCACGAGGGGAACGAGTGACACAAACCATTCCGTCAGAGTTATGGCATGCCTAACGAAATGCAACTGATCGAAACTGATGGGACACCTAGAAATGAAATGCAAAAAGAGCTTTGAACTCTGACGGAGGGATAACTAGACCCACTCTAACACATATGGCGTAGGTTTGCACCATATCCAGCGAGAACTCTTTGTGACTATGCTTCTTCCTGCATCTAGGACAGAATATCACCAAGTTTTTTCTGCTTCTGCCTGCTTTTGTTTGGTTTGCATAATGTCCAATTGCGTTGTTAGAGTCCCTAAAATATCATTTTTGAAATCCTCTAGCAAATTGCCAATTTTTGCGCGAGTTATGCCTCCACCAGAGATATTGTTGTCCCTTGTGGTCATGTCGTGTTCCGTAAAGGCAGAGTTGCATCGGGAGACCGCTGGAGGTTAAATTGAAATCATTCCACATATTCTTCTAATGTTTCACTTGGTCTTGCTGCCATCTAGAATACTTCGTCTTTCAATTCCCTAGATCTACAATAGTCCTGATACTTTTTTAGGAAAGCGGTTTTCATTTGTTCCCAATCGTTTATTGTGCCTCCACCTAATCCTATAAACCATTGCAAGGCTGGTCCTTTCAATGTAGAGGGAAACAATTTTAGTTCTTGGGGGTTGGTGGTATAATCATACCCCCGACACAATACATCAAACTCAAACAGGAATGTGTCTGGATCCTCTGATGTTAGCCCATGAAAGGTAGGAATATTTTAGAGAGGTATGGCTTTCATAGGTGCGTTGACCGCTGTATCAACGATGGGATACTGTAGGGTGGAGGTCTGAGGTGTTTGTGGGTTGTTGGCCATTTGATCAAATATGTGCCAATACCCTTCTAGGATCTCTAGAGAGTTATTCCTAGGATGACTAGAAGGGGTGGGAATGATCTTAACAACACTTCCCTGGTCTGGGATAATGAGCATTCCTTGCTGAACTACAACGGAGGGGATATTGGCTCCTCTATTTCCCCTGCTTCTTCTTGAGTGAACTTAACAACACTCCCTCTATCTGGGGTGCTGAGTGTTCCTGGTTGAATTATTACCCGAGGGGATCTTGGCTCCTCTATTTCCCCTATTTCTTATTATGAAACTAGCTCACAAAAATATAGAAAAGAGAGATAAATGCCTTAGAATTCAGCCTCTTCGAGGGGGCAAACTCCTTTACATTACACAAATGAAAAATTCTTGGATGATTCAAATGAAAAAACCTCCTTTCTATATATAGGAGTCTAAGGGGTCACAATATAACCAAGCCAACCTAACAATAATAATATAAAGGCACAAAAATAACAATAGAGGGATTCTATGGGGCACAGTAATAACAATATGGGGACAATAGGGGCACAACAATATTAATAAGGGATACAACTACAATAGTAATGGGGGCATCACTAGTATTATACGGACCTAACATGCCCCTATCCTTCAAAAAAGTGTTTTCCTCAATGCTTGAGTAGTTCTGGATGCTTTTGTATAAAATTCTCATCCTCCCATGTTGAATCTTCAGTGGATAAGTTCTTCCACTTGATGAGATACTCCGAAATGGATTGATTTCGATAGTACCAATGTTTCGTAACACCTTGTACAGACCATAATACTTTTGTGATAATTTATTATCCTTCTTAGCTTGCTTGAGGAACATTTGTTTATATGGTTGTAGCCGTAGGAATACCCAATCACCTACATCAAAACTTCTTTCGCTGCGATGTTTATCTGCCTGTTGTTTCATTCTATTCTGCGCCAACACGAGGTTATCCTTTAAGAGTTGGAGAACTTGTTGTTGATTCTCGATGTGATGTTCCACTGCTTGAACCTTAGAATTTTCTCTTAAATATGGTGTGATGGATGGTGGCTGATATCCATAAAGTGCCATAAATGGGGTCATTTTTGTTGCAGTATGGAAGGAAGTGTTATACCACCATTTAGCCAGAGGCAACCATTTGAGCCATTGTGTCTGTTTGTCAGATACAAAGAAACAAAGATATCCTTCCAAACATTTGTTTACTATCTTAGTTTGCCCATCATATTGAGGATGATAAGATGAGCTATGAGCTAACTGAGTAGCAAGATAAGAAAATAATTCTGTCCAAAAATTTCCAGTAAAAATGGGATCTATGTCACTTACAATAATCTTTGGGTTTCCATGTAGCTTTTGAATTGTTTCCATAAATGCAGTAGAAACTGTACTGGAAATAAATGGATGTGATAATGCACAAAAATGGATACTTGGTAAGTCTATCAAATACCACCATGATGACACTCTTTCCTTCAGACTTGGGTAAACCTGTGATAAAATCCATAGAAACCTCCTCCCAACGTTGTCTTGGAATGGATAAAGGTTGTAATAGACCTGGTGTCTTAATTGCTTCAACTTTATTTTGTTGGCAAACCAAACATTCCGCCACAAACTTTTGAATATCCGATTTAAGGCCATCGCAAAAAAGTTCCTTCTTAACGCTGTGGCCAGTTTTTAAAAATCCTGAGTGCCCTCCTAAGGGAGAAGCGTTCAATCCCAGAAGAATATTTTGTTTGAGTTGGGAATTCTTATAGAGGTATAAGCGATATTTGTACCATAACGAATCATTTTTCCAGCTAAATGTATCAGATGTGCAGGAATCTTCTTGTAACTTTCGAATAAGTGCCCACACTTCTTTGTCATTCTTCCATTCCTCCCTTGCTTTGTTTATCCAATGTGGTTGGATAATAGAAATGGTGCACAACAATGCTTCCACATCCTCATCATTCCTTGAGAGTGCATCTGCCACAACATTTTGCTTCCCTTTTTTGTAGATGATTTCAAAGTCATAACCCAACATCTTTGTGACCCACTTTTGTTGCTCTTCAGAGGATAATCTTTGTTCTAAAAAGTATTTAAGGCTATCATGATCTGTTTTTACCTTGAAGTGTCTTCCCATTAGGTAGGGTCGCCATTTCTTAAGTGCATGGAGTATTGCCAACATTTCCTTCTCATAAATAGCTTTGTGTAAAAACTTTCCCTTGATTGGCCGACTTTCAAAAGCAATGGGTCTTTCATCTTGCATTAAAACAACACCAATTCCATTTCCTGAAGCATCACATTCCACAATAAAGGTTTTTGTGAAGTCTGGTGTAGCTAAGACTGGTGCTTGGCACATTGCCTCTTTAAGATGTTCGAAGGCCTTTGCTCCTTTTGGAGTC
>APFE031736989.1:24142-38965 GCA_000404065.3 Pinus taeda
TTCCCTGCAATACCCCTTAATACAACTTCCTTTCCTTCCATAGAAAATTTCATGAAAAGTTCTTGAATTAAAAGCTATTGTAGCCATTGGACTCCTAATACAACATCAGCACCTCCCATTGGAATGGAAAGCATTGGGCTAGTCAATACATATTCTCCCATGGATAGCTTGATATTATGGCACTTTCCAGAGCAATTTATTCTTCCTCCATTTGCAATCATCACTTGACACTCTGGTGCTGGATATAGGAAGCAATTCAATTCTTTTGCTACCTTACAATGAATAAAATTGTGGGTGCTTCCTGAATCAATCAAAACTATGACCTTTTTTCTCTTGATTTGTCCTTCTATCTTGATGGTTTGAGGAGTGGTAATTCCCACCAATGCACTACAAGATATGGTTGGATTCATTTGTTCTTCATCTAGGCTTTGTTCCTGGAGTATATCCTCTTCTTTTGACCTTTCTTGGTCCTTTTCTTCTTCCTCTTCACAATCTATGTAGAATAATTTCTTCTCAGCACACTTATGACCTTTAGTGTATTTGCTATCACCACTGTAACAAAGCCCTTTTGCTCTTTTTTCTTCTAATTGTTGTGGTGTCAACCTTATAGGTTGTGGAAGACTAGCGGCAACAACACTTCCATCTTTATAGTTGTGAGTTTTATGCTTCGTGATTGCCATAATTAATTTTGCTTTCCATTTTTCTTACTAACCTGAATGCCTTCTCTAATGAATCAGGTTCCCAAAGGCAAACATCATGTTGGATATTATCCTTTAAATTCCCTATGAACACATCAATCCTATGCTCCTCTAGAAAAAATTTTACCCTTATGTTCAATTTTTGGAACTCTTCAATGTGCTCCATTATTGAACCCTTTTGTTTGAGACTTATCAATTGGCTAAAAAAAGTGTTGCTTTTTGTATCCTCATAATGTGTTGTCATTTCTTCCATAAAAATTTCCCAAGTGACAATTTGTTTAAGAGAGCAAAGCCATTGATACCATACAAACTGATTTGGTTCCAAATATAAAGTTGTAATACGTACCTTTTGTGTGTTTTGCACATTATGGAGATCGAAAAATTGCTCTATCTATAGTATCCATGTTGCAGGATCCTTGCCATCAAACTTCCTCATATAAATTTTTGGAATATGATGGGTCTTCAATCCAACATTAGAGTCTATGAAATCATGATAAACATTTATTTTGTTCTCATCATGAGTTTCCTTTACTACCCTTTCACCATTAGTGAGCATTTCTTGTAGCAACTTATTCAAATTTATCTTCAATTCTTCCATCTTATCGTCCATGCCATCCATCTTAGCATCCATGTCATTCATCTTAGCTTCTATGCCTTTCTTTAAACCATCCATCTTAGCTTCCACACGATACATCTTAGCTTCTACATCTTTCTTTAAACCATCCATCTTAGATTTTGTTACTTTTTGTGCGAGTGACATTTGTTGCACTTGGTCTCGTAATTTTGATATATCATGTTGCATTTCTACCTCTTCTTCATGAGTCATGCTAGAGCTTTCAGTTTGCTTACTAGGTGTTTGCATTTTCTTTCCTCGGGGCATCAATTACTGATAATAATGCTTTACTATGCCCTTTGAATTCCTTCAAACTATTTTTTCAAACCAAGCTTATGCAAAATTAAAAAAAAAAAAAACTACACACCTTTTTTTTTCACTTTGTAGGAGCTCGATATTGAATCTGATGTATCTTTGTAACTTTGGATCATCCAGTTCTGAAATTACAACTTTTAGTAGCCCTCTGTATCCTATTTCCAATTCCACCAGTCTGATCGAATTTAGATTCTCCAAGACAGAGTTATGCACAATCTCCAAGATGACCTGATTATAGACCTTTCCAGAAGAGAAAACTTGTATGAAGTGCCATGTGTCACTGTTTTGACCTTCAGATCTAAAAAATATATACAGGAAACTACAGTCTATCCTATTTCTATAACTTCTTACAAAATTTCAATCTGATGCTCAAAACAAAAGTTATGACGATTTTCCCTAGGTCACCTGATGGAATGAAATTCGGGAGTCTGCAAAAAGGCCAACTTCTGCAGATCATATCTCTACAAATATAGTGCAAAAAGCTCTGAAATTCGGACCCGAGGTTCATCATGATTTCGGCTAAAATTGGGTTGTCTTTTTTAGTGTCTGAAACGTCGCAAAAAAAAGTTATAGCACAAATGCCACGATGACCTGTTTGGAGCACCTAAACCCTAGAATCCAAAGCTCTGATACCAAATATTATGAAACCAACTCACAAAAAGATAGAAAAGAGAGATAAACGCCTTATAATTCAGCGTCTTCGAGGGGGAAACCTCCTTTACATTACACAAATGAACAATTCTTGGATGATTCGAATGACAAAACCTCATTTCTATATTAGGAGTCTAAGGGGTCACAATATAACCAAGCCGACCTAATAATAATAATATAAAGGCACAAAAATAACAATAGAGGGATTCTATGGGGCACAGTAATAACAATATGGGGACAATAGGGGCATAACAATATTAATAAGGGATACAACTACAATAGTAATGGGGGCATCGCTAGTATTATAGGGACTTAACATTTCTCCTCTTCCTTCACGAAGATTACTAGAATTCCCTTCTTGTAAAGAAATTGGGCGAGAATTTTCAATTTCTTGAAAACTCTACTCAATCTCTTTTGTTTTACTATGGACCTCAGTGAAGGCTACAGATGGTGAGCCTGTGGCCTGAAGGGAGCCACTAGGTTGTCTGGAAGCAACTTTTCTAGGACCTACTGATGGCTGAGATTCGGCTTTGTTTATGATGTCGTCTATGAAAGTTGATTGCCCAAGGGTCACTGATCCCTTAGCTTTGTTGGGTTTGGGTAGTGAAATTTGATTATTTTTAGTTTTTTTCTTCTGAGTCATACACACAATTCAAATATTTACCTCTACCCTAATTTATTAACAATTATGCTGGAAAGTGGGCAGGGGAGCAGGCATTTTATGTGCTTTGTACCCAGGTTCTTACCTTTCTTTTTTAATATCCAGTTCTTTCCCAACAGACAAGTAGCAAATACCTATTTCAGATTTCTGTAATTGTGCTGAAAAGCGGGCGGGGGAGCAAGCACTTTACTTGCTCGTTATGTAGGTTCTTACCTTCCGTTTTCAAAACCCAATTCTTCTTCAACCACAATCATCATATGTACACTACTCCTCAGAAATGGCTGCACTCTCCTCAGCAACGACGCCAAAATGTTGAGTGGTAAAAGGTGCCTTTTTAACTCCTAATTATCTTCACATTAATTATCAATCCAGGTAAGTATTTCTATTTCAAGAGTGTACATAGTATGTGGCGGCTATTTAACTCAGAGAGTAGTGCTTCTAAATTGCAGTATAGTTCTTTCAAATACAAGAGTAAATGGATGCAGCAAGTAAATTCTAATTGCAACTAAAAGAAAACTCAATCCTCTAATGAAACTAAATCAGACACTCATCAAAATAACAACAATCATCAGTCGAGAATACAGTAGTAATAACTCATTCCTCTTTTAACTGATTTATTCAATCAAACACAATTCTTAATATAAGCAGCAAATGATCCCAATCTGAGAGCTTTGACAACAGTAGTCAACACTCTTTATAGTAGATGATCTCAAAACATAATGCTTAACTAAATAACTAGATCTGAAATAATAATAAACTGTATCAATGATATTACTATAAAATATATGAACAAAACGATTCTGTTGAGATTGGAAAATAGGAAATAGCAAAGCGATACAATTGCAGAAAGTAGAAATTCAATCAAATCATCACACTGCAAGAATCATAAATGCGTGATACAGGAACAGCAAGTGAATCCACTAGGGCTGGGCCCTTAGCCACCAGTGAACACCACTGGATTACTTTAGGAGATGCGAAGGAACAACAACTGTTTTATATATTAGTCATTGCATAAGAATTACATTATGTTTGTTCTCTACTCAACAGCGAGAGTCAGTGATAAATGTTACAATTTGTCAAAAAATAAGTCTCCCCTTCTACTTACAATTGTTGCCTTTTTATAATGGAAAAGAGGCAAAAAGATAAATAGTAAAAGTGATCCCTCGGTATCTCTCGATCCTGAGGTATTCGCACAATTTTCTAAGCACAGAAATTTTTCCCTCCTTGCACTGATCCTATTGATTTGGTTTTGGACGTATCTATAACCACTGCATCCTTCCTTATCTTGCTGCGTTCTCGTTGTTCCTTGGTTAGGGAATAACAGTTGTCTCTTTTCATATTTTTCCTACATAAAGAAGGATACGATAAGCTAAATTGTAATTACAGATGATTTCCTCTTACCATAATCCTTTGATATATTAATATTTTAGGATATAAAGGAGATATGGCTAAAGGAAAAGGATGATGAAATAAATAACATGTGCATACCTTTTGCACAACTCAACATAACTCCCACTACTAAAAGTAGATTCCTAAAATATAGGGATGCTTTTTCACTTTTTTCTTGTTTCTTTTTGGGAAAAGCTTCCTAACATGCAAGGAAGGATTTTCTAATTCTGGAGGGAACCGGGCAACCTACTGGCACATGAAACAAACAAGAAGTGATGAAAATTTCTACTTTGTTTCTGGGCTGAGTGGCCCTCGCTCGCTGGCTAGCTCTATGCAATTTTCCAAAGCTATGTTGCTGGCCTACTCTGCAAATTTATGGAGAGAAATGCCAGTTGGCCTTCTATACACATTTCTGGAGAGTAGTGTCGGCTGACTTGCTCTGTGCATTTTCCAGAGCAAGGCTTGCTGGCCTGCTCTGCACAATTTTTGAGTACATGGCAACTACTATACACGATTCCTGAGGGGAAGACAGACAACCCTCCAAGATTGCGCAGTTTTTCCCAATAGCACAAAGACTGGTTGTGAACCCTGTGTTGGGTCACCTTATGGTTGGTTGACAGGACAAGTGAGTGGACACAAGCTGTTAAGAGATAGATAAAATAAAATAAATAGAATTATCTAATCAGTGCAGGATAGCTACTATGATTTCGAGGAGGGAGGCTCCAACATGAAGTGAAGGAAAAAGTTTGGAGGGTGGTTGTAGCCGCTACAACATTGGCAACGCACTGGTAGAACTCCAGTTCTCTGTATGGACCTTGTTCGTGAAAATCGAGTCCTACTCCTTCGGAAGTATTGTTCAATTTGTTGATCGTCAAGGCTTCAACACTTAGCCTTAGTTAAAGATATAGCCCCTACCATTCTCTTGATCGGTCAACACACATACCAAACCAAGTCAACTGATTTGTCTCGATTGGGGATGAGGGGTATATTGGTGCACAAGTAATATAGATGTAAGAGTCTTAGTTTCATCTCTGGTGTTGTTCTGCTACTAGCAGGCCTAGACAGTACCCCGACGGAGTCACGTAGGAACACAAGCATCGCTCTGCTGCCAACGAGCCTGGTCAGTACCCTGAAAAGGTTACTTGCATCACCTCTCTGCGAAGGAAGCCTTTCTCTTCTTTCGCTTTATTTAGTTTTTCATTTTTCATTTTTCATTTTTTTCATTTTTCAAAAAACTATGCATAGGCACTTATTTATTTCAAAGGCGGAAGAGGGATCCTAACATAGTGAGAGAATAATAGGTTGTTCCTTTAGAGAAGTATTTTATATATACCTCGGACAAACTCGTTAAGGTTTTACCCCTCACCTTACTCTACTTGACTCAGCTGACAAGGGTTAAGCCAAAGGAATAGTTAAAAGTGTAAGCGTTGTGTTTTCACCAATATTCACTCTGAACAGAACGTGTTTTCCATCAAGGTATCATCGACAAAAGAAAAAAAACTCTTCATAAAGGGAGAGGACAACAGATAACCAAGTGTTGGTAGCTTTACAAGTCCTCTTGTACTTTAATTTTCTTTTCTCGAGAGCCACACACAGTTTCATGTGAAACTAAACTTGTAGGTGCAAAACAAGAAAACAAATAAGAAATCAAAGGACAAAAGTAAATGAAAGAAAAACAAGAAATAAAAGCAAGAAAACAAGCAATGCGAACAAAGTAAACAAAGCAAGCATGCAAACAAAGAAAAGAAAGAAAGAAAACACTACTCCTACTCCTAAACTAAACAGTGCATGGTTCGGCTCACGTAAAGTGATATTTCCAATGCAACCATCAGCGCATTGATTCACCCATGTTGGTGAATGTGTGGCTTACGAGAATGGTAAGTGTGTAAACTAGCAAACAAGAACAATATAACAGTGAAGACCAACACGCTCCAAATTTAAAAATGTCCATAGAAAAGAAAAGAATAAAAGCGCAAGATCCTTATTTTGTGGACATATCATAGTTATGCATCACACTATGCACAGACGATAAACATGCCCACTCTTTTGACCGTGACAAACGAGAAAAGATGAGAAAGAAAGACAACTTACATTTAGCAAGAGTGCTCATTGTGTATGATTCCTCCAATGCATAAGCGATGGGATCATGTGATTCAGGTGGAGGATGTGAATTCTGTGAACTAGATTGATCTTCAATGTAAATAGGAGAGTGATGAGGATCCTTGGGTGTTTCATCAGATTTCTGGTCTGAAGTGGAATTGACCTCAAGATAGTGAAGGCTAGACATAACCATCAGCTCAGGCTGAAGTGCCTCGACATCTTGTGGGGTTTCCACTTCATCAATAGATAGATCATCGAAGACAGGTGGCTTAGAAAGATAAACAATGAATGAATCATCACCATGATCAAATGAATTGACATCCTCATGATTTGATGAATCGTACAGAGGGGTTAATGAGAAGAAATAATGTTCACCCTCTGCGTTTCTGAAAATGATAGATGAAATATTGAGTGGATTTGCAAGGAAAGATGTGTCCTCTCCACTATGCAATGACAGACTGGCATCCCGTGTGTTATGTGAATGATCGAAAGTAGATGCATCCAGGAATGAATTCTCACACAGAAAATTAACAATGGAATAATCACCAAAGATGTCAGGAAAAAGAAGATGAGGTGCAGACAGAAGGAGGTCATCCTTCACCGTGGGTTGTTCTTCAAATTCCCAGACATACTCATCATAAATGATAACGCGGGTTGGCTGTTGAGCACCAACTCTATCAAAAACTTGATCCTCATGAGCAACAAGTGTGGAGTATGGAATGGGAGAACACAACACAATACAATCTAGAGGATCAATAGAACATGGGGACGGAGGTTGAGGAAACAAGTCCACATGACAACCCACAGTCTTGTCAGCCAAATCTGCATAGAAATCAAGAGTAGGTGGGGTGGGAGGATGTGACGGTTCAACAGATGGGTGTGCATCTTCTTCCACCTCACACTGCAGGGTTAGAGCTATTTGATGAGGTGAGGACAAATAGTCACTTGTGACAGCAACCTTGTCCACCTTGGATTTGGAAGCCTTAAAACCTAGGTATGAAGGGGCGGGTTTGAATGATTCTAACCCTTGAGGATTTTTGGATATGTGAAGAAGGTATTGAAATCTTTCACGAAGAAATTTCCAATAAATTTCATCCTTTGGGAATTGAAAGGCGAGATTATGAAAGAGATCCCAAAATTGTACAAGGGATTCATCAGGTGCTTTCTGTAATTGCAGTATTTTATTTTTGAGTGCATTACAGCCATAATGATGGAAATCATGGTCTATCTCTTCAACGAACTTATGAATAGAGTGAATAGATTTATAGGGCAATGTGACAAACCATGCAATGGGTGCCCTCGAAGCATGAATGCGAACAACGAGCAGGCCACATGATCCTCAGTGTCTTCCAAGGTATAATAGAGAGCCTCGAAAGCATCTCTATGCCTAGGACAAGTTGTTTTGTCTTCACCTTCATAGGTATATTGTGACAAGATATCCCAGAACTCCCTCGAGACTTCAAACACATTTCCATAAGATGTACATCTCGGAGGGTAAAATTTAACATAAGTCATGATAGATGTGAAAAGATTCAAAACAGATTTTGAGGACTCAGCTTGTCATCTGGCCCTCCTTCTAGTGCCATAAATGTTGATGGTGCTGGACCCACCAACATGTCAAGGGATATCCTTGGTAAGAAGTCCCAACTAGACCTCAGACCATTTGGAGTAGGAGTCCCAGTAATGGATCGTAAAGCTATGCCTTGATTGTGGTAGTGCAAAAAGGTAAGCATGTTATCTTTGTCAGATGAAAGCGTGTGACCTTGCAACGAGTCAAGAGAGATGAATGGGGAGGTTCTAACACACGAAGGGGGGAAATAAGTGTATCCCTTAGAAGCCTGTAAAGTCCACAATCCAAATTTATGGGTTAAACCAACAACACGACTTTAACAAGATTCATACAATCGTATATAAGATAGTTCATAAAGAAATGCGTAAGTTAAACAACATACATTACTAAAGCAACCAGAATAGTCGAACTATAATAACAACATATACATGAAGATGTGATGGCTCTGTTATATTATATAAAGGGAAAGTTACATCCACACATACAACTATGAAAACCACTAGCCCAAATAGTGGAACATTACAGTTAACACCACCTACTCCTCCAAAGAGATTTGATCGCTCTGCACTGTGGAGAAGCTAAAGCTCATCACAATACTCTCCAAGCCCTCTCTAAGAAATGCCTAGAAAAATATTGGCTCCCAAAAGCCCCTTCTATGAGTTATGAGGTTTTGTTTATAACAAAGGATAGGGTGACCCTTGACATTCCCCTTTGTGAATCTTGGACTACCCTCATGACTCTTCAACTTCATGACATAACTCTTTACATTATATATGATTCTTTGCATTCCACTAATGACACTACGAACTTCACTTTACATCATGTTTACAATAATAATACATTTTCCACATACCCATGTGGGACAAAAATAGGCTTGAGTAAGCCAAACAAGACAACACTAAGACCTGAATGGCTGTAGAAAGACCAGCTCATCAACATGCTCTCCGTGATCCTTAGTGACGAACTGATGCCATGCTTGATAGTGCACAATGGTGTCTGCATACTCTTTGATGATGTCTTCCTAGAAATGAACTCTTGCCTCCATTACTTTCGGGTATACTAATTTGGAACCTTTGTCCAACTTATCCTATAACATGTGCAGCTTAGTCCTAAGCAAGGTTGGACCAGCGATGTACATTCGCATATTTTCTGTGTTGAATTGCAAATCTATGCTCATGGCCATGAGCATCAACTGATCAAATACGCATCGAGCTCTAGTTTGGCTTGGTTCTTCTCCTTGGCCTCGGTCAGCGTAGCAATCGATGGAGTGCCATAATTTCTCACCACAACATCAAAAGTATTGAACAGCCATGCATACGAAGCCTCAACACTAGTGATGAGCGGCGCGAGTTCTTCATAGTTCCGGATCTGACTCCAGATTTGTGCTTTTTCCAACTCTACTTGCGGATTCATCATCTTGTGCAAGCGAAGCGGGGCTCCCTTATACCTCATTGTCCATGTCTGTACATGATCAACAACGACATGTATATCTATGAGTGTTCGCGCCATCTTGGTGCAACACTAATGATGACCATGTATATGGACAATAGCCTTATGTATAGTGATGATCTTATCATACAGTTCCCGTGTGACTATCTCAACAGCAGATACTTCAGCAAATATTGCTTTCTTTATCTCTGCTCTAGTGGATCCTGTTGATTGTTCCTCTCTCTTCCTGGATTCTTGCAACTCCTTAGCCATGCAATTGTTTTCTGCTATCAAGAAGTTCACACTTGGTCTTGTGGCTTTGGCATAAGCCTTTGTAGCATTGGCCAAGGTAGCTAGATGTCTTCGTACATTTGACACAATCGCCCATTCTTCAAAGTGCGCAGGTGATGCATGCCCATCTGGGGTGTGCATTCTATGTGCTTGTACAACTCTTTGATGTGACTCATCAAAGCCTATGTTGTACACATTTGTTCCTAGATTATCCTCAAGGAGAATAGTATCCCCTTGTTCACTTAAGACTTGATCTATTGTTGGAGCTATTGAAGCTCGTGGAGTGACCTTGGTTGGTTTTGGCATGAGGTCAGTCTCCTGATCCTATTTTGGATGCTCCATCTCCGTGTCCATATGTTCTATTGTTGGTTCATCCTGCGAATCAAATTCCTATTCTTGTGGCTGCTCACCCTGCTCCTTATCTGCTACTGGTTTAGAGTCTTCAACTTGTATTGATGCATTTTGTGTTGTTTGTGTGCCTTGCATTTCTTCTTGTTCCTATTCCTGTTCCTGTTCATGTTCATGTTGCACTTCCTTCTCTCTTTTGCACATCTCTTTTCTTCTTTGAGTTTCTTCTCTACTTCCTGCAACTTCCTCTCTGCTTCTTCTAGTCTTTGCTTCTCCTTCTTTCTTTGTGCTACACTCCTGTCACGCTATAGCCTATTTGCATATATCTCCAAAGCTACTCTTTCCACAATCAGGTCTTTCTTAAACTGGTAGCTTTGCTCTATCTCTGTGATTTCGACAATCTTCCTCTTGCCTTTGTATTGCACAAGTTTGATTCTTGCTATTATTGTTATTTCTGCTCTCTGTGGTGTTGCTACCTTGAGTGCCGCTAACCACTCTACTGCCATGCTAACCGGATCATTGAGCCTAGAGGATTTATAACAATATCTCCCATTAGGGGATTTTTGAGGTCTAAAATGGGCCTTCTACGAAAAATGTAAAACCAAAATAAAATTTATAAGAACCAATAGGATTCAAGGTGATGATGTCAACCATGGGGGATGATTCACCATTTTGGGAGTAAAAAAGTAAAAATATTAAAAAATAATAAAATAATAAAACTACTTTCTCAAGGCGTATTTTAAACTTATCTCCCTAATATTTTACTCAAATTTCCAGTGGGAGTACTTGTTTGATGCAAAATTTAATTCCTCATACAAGGAGTACCCATGTTGCATACTTTTGATGGACCCTACTACACGAAAAATGAGAAATACAAGAAAAAACGTGATTGCAATCATGTTTTTCATGTATTTCTCATTTTTCATGTAGTCAGGTCCATTGAAAGTGTGAAACATGGGTACTCTATGGATGAGGAATCAAATTATGCATCCAATGAGTGTTTCTGCTCGAAATTTGAGTAAACCAATAGGGAGTTAAGTTGAAAATACAAGTAGAAAAAATATTTTTTCTTTTTTCCCTTTAAAATTTGATGATGTAATCAAATCTTATTTTATTATTTCCACTATTATTTTATAATTTCCTTAGGAGGCCCTATTTAGACCTCAAAACTACCTAATGATGGGTCTTCCTTTGGCCAATGACATGCCCCGTGGATCCAAGAATAGTACACTCTTCCACAGTGGTTCCTGGATAAGCCATGTGGATCATACAAATTGAAACTCTATGTCGAAATTAAACTTCTTGAAGTCCTCGACCTCGGTATCTATTTCTTTCAAACTCTAGATCATGTACAACCAAATTTGCAAAGGAAGTATAGGCCACGATGCCTTCTTCTTCATGTGCAATCCAGCTGATAACCTTGTCAAGATGTGGTATGCAACATTCCACATGACCAACTTCTCTATGGAAAACCTCGGTAACACATGCGGAGCCTTCTCCATGATGTACATCCTAATGAAGGTGCCATGAGGTGAGGTGTACCAATATGCAATGCTTAGAAACGCCTCCATTGTTTCCAGGGACATGCAAGGCGGACTTATTCAAATATCATTGTGTACAGAGGGACAATGAAGTGGTCAGATAGTCTAGTCGTGACTCCTCAGTAGTTGCATTTTGAGAGAAACTTGAAATATATGTTCACAACATTCTCTAAAGGTGTCCAATCCCAACCCATACCAAGAAATTATTGACAAGCACAGATCACATCAAGCAGGTAGAAAGACATGAAGAATATTGGCTGCTAATCCTTGGGCAGACTTCGGGCATTGGATGCATGCTCTTCCATCTGGAGAGGCAACATGTCAGACCAGTTGAAAGGTTTGCCTTCGCTTTCCAGCTGATCAACATAGCAACCCAACTCTGCGGGAAGGTCTCCATACTGTCTTGGTCATACACGCGAGATGCCAAGATGACCAAGAATTGGTATGCCTTCTTGAATGTCTTCATCTTGTATCACTAGTTGGGTGTCGTCCTAAAATTTGATGGCTCCCTTACCCAACGCTTCAAGATGTCTATTGTGTTCACACTGCTATTGGGATTGTAGAATGGTGCATCCATCCTATTCACCTGCTACAGAAAATGGTACATTTGCTGATAATATTCCATCCTAAAAGAAGAAAGCTCTATTAAACTGACACTGCTCAATATCATCATCTTAGGATTAATGTGTGAGATAATCCATTGGATCACATTTGTGCACGGGAAGGTGGGACACCTGCATGCAATCTTGTATAGTCCTGACTTATGAATAGTTACATAGACTTTTCGGTCCTCCATATTCTCCTCAAAGAATCCTACAAAAATAGCGTTGATGTCTTGCCATGTGATCTTGATGTCTTTCTCAATGAAGAGGTGTATGTATGTGTACACAGGCAAGCTCATAGACCCCCTCTCAACCACATCTCCAGTATTGATTTCAACTGTGTCTTTTGATAAATCTCTCTTGAAGGTCATGATACCTATACTACTGAGAAGCTGCTCAAAAACCTGTGGTACCTGGAGACAAAGAAGACACTCATGGAAAGACAATGTCAGCTAAAAATATAAAGCAACTCGAGAATCAATCGGGCAACAAAATGGTGACTGTTGAGCAAGATTTCATAGCATTGACTACGGGAGGCTAGGAGACTATCAGTTGGAACTATGTATTGTGTAGTATCAGCTGCTAGTGAGGCTGACTACTGACTGGAACTGTACAATTCGCAGTCCAGTGAGGCTGACTGCTAAATGAAACTGCACAATGTTCAAATCAGGCAAGCTGGGTTGCTGGCTAGAACTGCAGATTGCGTAGTTCCAGTGGGCAGGACTAGTGCATTGCCTCCTAGGATTGCACAGAGCATAGCTGAGAGTTAGTGTTGACAACTTTTGTGCAATTCCTAGAGGCTAGGAAGAGCCTTGGCTACCAAGAATGCATAGAGCACACTGGGAGAAATAAGATCTGGGCCAAGATAGCCCAGATCTGACCAATGGCAACCTAAAAACATGAAGGATTGAATGTGTGTGCAAAGTTAGTGTAGAACTAAGTGAATAGACATGCATGCAATTCAGGCAAGTGCAAAAATCAGTCAAATGACAAAAAAATGAAGCTCATGAAGAGAGTCATCATAATAACGACTATTAGTGAAAAAAAATGTTATGCATGTGACACTAAGGAAAGGTAATGTAAAACCTGAAACAACACTTCTAAAAGTTAAAACACATTAAAATGCAAGTATTCATTCAATAAAGCAAGGGAAACAACACTCACACAAACCGAGAAATAAAAAGCGACAGAAAAAATGGCAAAAGACATGAAAACAAAAACTTACCTGGAAAAGTTGCATTGACTATACTGAAGGTTCCTAGATGCTTTAGTAATGCCAAAGCTCCAAGATTGAATGTGAAGAATGAGATCTGAGGGCACTGTTTAAATATATTTAGCTAACTTAGGGTTTATGATGCACATGCCAGAAATCTAGGAAAAAGCGACACTTATCAAGAAGTTTATAAAATCGACTGTGCATGAAACTCTCGCTGCTAAAAATAGGCCCCTAAAATCTAGGGATGCTTTTCACTTTTTGTTTTTCCTTTTCGGGAAAAGATTCTCGACATGCAAGGAAGGATTGTTCAATTTTGGAGGGAACTGGGAAACATATTGGCAAATGCAATGCACAACAAGTGAGGAAAATATTTTTACATTGTTTCTGGGTTGAGTAGCCCTGACTAGTTGGCTAGCTCTGCGCAATTTTCTAGAGCAGTGTTGTTGGCCTTCTCTGTGAATTTCTGGAGAGTAGTGCTAGCTGGCCTGCTCTGCAGATTTCTAGAGAGTAGTGTCAACTAGCCTGATCTGTGCATTTTCCAGAGCAAGACGTGTTGGCTTGTTGTGCACAATTTTTTAAGTGCATGGAAACTGTCGGGATGCTCTGTGCAACTCCTAAGGGGAAGACAGAATGCCCTCCAAGATTGCATATTTTTTCCCAACAACACAAATACTGATTGTGAACCAAGTGTTGGGTCAATTTGTGGTTGGATGACAGTACAAGTGAGTGGACACACAATGTTAAGCGACAGATAAAATCAATAAAGACAAATACTTGATTAGTGCAGGATAGCTACCATGATTCCGAGGAGGGAGGCTTCAAAACGAAGTGAAGGAAAAATTTTGGAGGGTGGTTATAGCTGCTACAACAGGCTTAGAATAACCTTAAGGGTGGTATCTATGATTGGATTAGAACTCTTCCTATTTTAACACCCTCATGGGATATAATATGACCCAAATGTTCCACTTACTATACCCCAAAGAAATATTTGGAGGATTTTTCATATAATTGTTTCTTGTCGAATAGTTTGAGCACCCTGTCAACATGTTGAACATGATCTTTTGAGGACTTGTTGTATATTATTATATCATCAAAATATACTAACACAATTTTTTTATCAAAGGGTTTGAAAGTGGAATTACTCCAACTCTGAAATGTGGAAGGTGCATTAGTAAGGTCAGAATGCATGCCGAAAAATTCATAATGACCTTCATGAGTTCTAAATGTTGTTTTCAAAATGTCTTTGATCTTCATTCTATTTTTATGATATCCTGAATGAAGATCTAGCTTCATGAAGTAAATTTCTCCATGTAGTTCATCTAACAATTCATCAATGACACAAGTGGGAAACTTATCTTTAATAATGAGCTTGTTGATCTCTCTATAATTTAGACATAAAT
>APFE031736998.1:0-13208 GCA_000404065.3 Pinus taeda
TAAAGACACAATAAAACAAGGCCACCACTGAAAGCTGGACCAGAGACGTAGCCCTGGAGAATAGGGTGAACTCCTTATTAAAATTGCTTGTGTCTTTGTGGTTGCCTATTGTATTTCTCTGTTGTCTTTCCATTTAAAATGTCTATGTATTGGCAATCTGATCGATCTGTTGCTTAAATAACACAGAACACACACCAGCACATGAGTCTGTAATACCTTTTATTTAATAAAACTTCAACTGCTGTCACTCATAGGGTGATTATCAGATCATACACTGAAAGATGTTGGGGGAAATGAGAAGACTTTGAGAGACCCAAAAAAATTATAATCCCTTGGTAACAAAAATAAATAAATAACCTAATCCATTGAGCACTTACCAGTATAAGAAAATCATAACTTAGCAAAGAAATTTAATATTGGAAAAACTAGGAAACTAACTCAAGCACTCTTGAATTAGTGAGAATAACTCCAAAATGACATCCATGGTTTTCAAGAAAAACAACCTTTTGGTATGAACAATTACACCTAAAGATCACCATACATTTGCAATAGAAAATTGGAAAAACTAGGAAACTAACTCAAGCACTCTTGAACTAGTGAGAATAACTCCAAAATGACATCCGTGGCTTTCAGGAAAAACAACCTTTTGGTACGAACAATTACACCTAAAGATCACCATACGTTTGGAACAGAAAATTGAACAATTTAAATTAAACAAAAAAAAAACATTTTAAGGACTTTCAAGCCATTTTTTAGGTATTTCTCAAGAAATTGATTAAATGGCTCAAAATACATGAGAAAAGTATAAAAAATAACCAGAAAATCCATTACAATTAGAAATATTTAAAATGAAACCACTAAAATTTGATACACAACACTTTAGATTAATTTTGAAATGACCTGGACATCTTGGGCCGAAAAGGTAAACCAAAACAATATGATCCCGAAATCATATTTCTAAGGATTTTGTATTCATTTGCATACAATACAAGTAATAGCAATGGTCCACCAACTTTCAAGGACGCAAGAGGGAAACACATTTGGGGCACGTGTGGAAGCACTCCCCAAAGTCTATGAAATTTCATAGTGAGTTAGCAAGGTCTTTGACATAGGGGGCCCCACCCAAAATGCTAAAAAGAATAAAATTAAAATATATGAACATAAATCATTGAAATCTTATACATAATAGTGCAACAATAACCTACATCATTACATGTAAGTTTGTAACATAATAAATCACAATGATATATGTGGTGGTATAATAACATAATAATCATGATTCATTAAAAAATCTACACATAACAATGTGCCAATAGCATGCATCATTACATGTAACATAATAAATCATAATGATACATGTAGCGATGTAATCACATAATAATCACGATTCAAAAATCATCTATCACCATTGTGTTTTTAAAATTGGAAAATTATGAGGACATAGATCTATGTCTTAATATAATTGATCTAAAAACATGTCAAAGACAAATGAGCATTACCAATCAAGGCAATGGGCCACTGGTCTCCACTTCCTGACACTGCACTGAGGAAAAAGGACCAACTATGGGAAAGTATCTATTTGAGAAAGAATTATTTGCATTCTCCATAATACTCCATGGCATAGAAACCAACCCCAGTTGTGCCTCATTAGGTCACTCATCTACATGTGCATTACATTTACATTCTTTTTTTTTTTTTTGGCTATCTTTTATTCCTCAAAAATATAGACTTTGGTTAATAGAAAGAAAGGAAGCATCTCATTTTTTTGAGGGGAACATTCCCTACTAGATCACACTGAAAAGAAGTCATGGGGAGCACATGTACCACTAAGTAATATAAGAACAGGAAAAAGTAACAGTCATCCAGGAAACCTACAAATGTTGCATTGACAAATCAAATCTTGTTGAGTTGTTTGTTGATGGGATTTGCTACAAAGTGACTGCAAGTTCAACCCACATGGAGTTGTTGTGTCTAAGTATAGATTCCACGTAGTAACTATATGCATAGCTTCAGGAAAACATGATAAATATATACAAATTATGCAGAACAACATAAAGGAAGACCATATATAGAGTCTAGACAAAAGAACTTCATCTACACAAAATGAGCATATATGCCCCAATGCCAACAGCAGACTGCAGATGAAACACTCTCATGCATAAAGTATACACAAGCAACACAATCATGTCGATGAATGATTATGGTTGGTTTTGGAAAAAATCATCTTACACAAACTATAATCTAGAAACGGTGATGGTGATAAAGTCTAGTATGTATTCAAATACATAACCTAAGACAGGCATGACATTTGATGCAATAGAATTACAACTAAACTATGGGTGGGCAGTGGACACCATGGAAAAATAATAAAAACCCCAAAGAAACAACTTCTAGTACATTTTGGTTTATAAGAAACTCCTTGTACAAATTAGGATTTAGAAACACTATAGGCATTGGACTATATTTGTGTACACAACCTAGGTCAGGCGGGCCATTTTGCTCCAATGATAGTTACAAATAACCCACGAGTGGACACCATGGAAAAATGATAGAGACCTGAAGCAAACAACTTCTAACATGTAGTATAGAACATGTTGTACACCAAATCCTACTTGGAGAAGAGAAAGGGGCCAATGTGTAGAATTCAAGATTGATAATCAAGTGTCAAAAAATTGAATCACATTTAAACATAGTAATTGGTTTAGAACATCCAAACTATAGACAACATGTGACCAAATCTTAAAGCAGAAACCATGAAGGAAAACAATAAAGGTCACAATATTGTTGTGAAGTTAATATTTTTTTTTCTTTGCACCACATTGGAGAATAAGAAACAAAGGACATCATCTTCTTATCATATTTTGAAAAAACAAATAAAAAAGTAATAGTGATTCACATTCAGAACACACGAACAATATAGTTGCATATCCAAAAAAACAAAAAAAGCGAACAACATCAAGGGTGGCCATGAGCACCCTTTAGTTGTTGGTGCTTATTAAGTGAAACACGTGTTGGCATCAACAAAATCCCATACTATCTGCAAAGTGACCAAGTACAACATACTTGTATAGCATAAAAATCATCAAATTCAAAATCAGAGATCTCATCCCTAATTTTCCAACGCCTCTAGGCATGTTGTGTAGACAAGGGAAGCTAAGTGTATAAAGTTATGTGTATCAAATGATTAACATACATTCATCTTAATAAATTTAAAAATATTTCATGATTTCTAACGAGGTGAGTGTGAAAATTATTCTAACCTCCCTTCCAAACGTAAATCTAATTCAACTTGGGCTAAAGATACCATGTTGGGAATTGCTACTACACCAAAACCAGCATGCGGTAGTGAATGGTATCAAAATTGTGAAACACTATATTTGATAGCTAGTGAATGGTTGTAGCAATCGTTTGTCCTTCCAGTGAAAAAAATGGCCAATTAATCAATAACCATATCTTATAAGATTATAATCAATAACCATATCTTATAAGATTAATTATTCTCTTCAAATTTAAGGTGTGAATGCATAGAACCTAGAGGGCATATAAAATAAATTTTATATTATCATGATGTCTAAAACATTCTTGGGAAACTCATACTAACCAAATCTAAGCTTGCTGGCAATAGTATGAATTCGCTATAGTTTTTATGGGGCATTCGATTTATGGATGAGAGACAGGGTAACTTGACAAACCAGAGCTGTGTTTTTTAACAATTGTATTGTGCGGAACGATCCATTAAAATCTCATGCTATGCACACCCTTTTCTTTCACCTCTAGAGATACCTCGAAAAAATATATTTCAGGTGATGACGGAGAATGTCATCTTAATTTAGGAATCCCATTCGAAGTACAAATAAAATTAAATAAACACCATTGCATGAAGAAGAAATGGTTTTTTCTTCCACAAAATAGATAACACTATAAAAATTTTGTACACTATTCCATAAATAGTTTGGTTAGATGTGTATTATATTTCTTATATGGATTGTTTGTACTATAATTTTAACCGTCAGATATGTATGATATTTCGTGCCAGGGTTATTTTATAGTAAAAGGAAAAGGAAACAATTTATACTAATAGCATATATTTACATGTATTTAAATGTAAAATAATTTTGATTTTATAGAATGGAAATAAACATTTTATAACTAGGATTGACCTACTTGAAATAATTATTCAAAAATATGATAGGGAAACTTTTGTATGAAATAAACATATTTATTTTAAAATCGGGTAGTTATTCTAAAATAAGTACTCAAAAATATGATAGGGAAACCTTTTTATGAATTCAAGATATGTATTTTAAAATTGAGTAACTTTTAAGTAACATTCAAACTCGAATTTAGGCTTGTGTTGTATATTGTTATGCATCTAGATTTTAAGATAATTTAACACTAATTTAATATGGTTTATTTTCTTAGTTTTGATAGTGGATGTCTGTTTTTAAATTAATATAGAGGTCGTGTCTAGGTTTTAAACTATGTTTACTTGTCTAACAAAATTTTTGAATCGTTGCAATCTCACTAACTCAATCTTAAGTCTCTTCAGTGATAAAGGAAAAGTATACCAATTTTTTTATTGAAAAAGACCATTAAACATGCCCAAGCCCATGCCCTTGGGTAACAGAGTAGCATGCTTACTACTAGTCTCCTTGGACTTTGAACCATGGGTTTGGGTTGGTAGTTATTTAAGGCGGGATAAAATGAAATTCACAGCAATGACCTCATAGTTTGTTATTTTATATTTTTTGAAGATTTTGGAAGGGAGGAAAATTAAGTTTAGGAAAGGAGAAAACTTGACTGCTAGCTTTGCTCTATAGTTGTTCAATGTGCTTAACCAAGGATGAGGATGTCTTTAAGAGAATCATAACTGTCCATCACTACCCAGGTTGTACGGAGTGAGACTAATCTGCCTACACATTCTTGAAACTTACATATCCTTGAATAAGTGAGCTATTGAGCTACTTTCTAACTACTAGTCTCCCTGACTTTGACCCATTCACCTAGACCAGTTGTCATTTAGGGAAAAAAAAATTAGGTTCACATCAGTTAGTGGTAAGATGGATTTACAAAGGGTTGCACAATTGAATTTGTATTATGGATAGGATGTTAATTTGTGTAAAACCAAAATTAGTGCTCAAACTTTCTCTTCTAGGATTTGTGAAATGGAAGACCATTATACCATTGTATGTGACACTCCTAGACATCCGTTGTTGATCTCTTCTACATAGAAGACTAAGGAGAAACATCTTTCCACTCCCATAAGGACCCATCATGGCCAAAAACTCCCAAGGGCTAATAGAACCACTGATACCCTACAAAATCTCTCTCTAACGAGGGTGCCTTGTTTCTTCACCACATATTGTCCTTCCAGGATGTTGGATCAGCTAGAACCACCTTGTATTTCGCGTCTACAAACTGTAAACATAACAAAAAAGCTTAATTATATCATCATAAATCCAAAATTCAAATCCCAAGTCAAAATAAACACTTGAAATCCTATTGCAAAAACTTACGAAAAGTCTGGTGCTATCTTGTTCAAATCAAATATCTATTCAAATAAAAGGGAATGCAAACAAGATAGACCTTTAACAAGGTGGGTGAAGGTTGTTTTTTGTTTCCCTCCATACTATTACCTCTCATGTATAGTTCAGTATTTCCTTCCACATTATTTCTTGTTGCATCCACTGCCAAATGAAAAAAACAAAAGCAAACATAATAGTATTATTTCGTTGCGAGATCCTTTAGAGATGTGTATTGATTTTTGTATGTTAGCAAAGTTCAAATCCTTCCCAAACCTATTTAACCTATATAGAAAAGTCTCGATAAAGGTATACCATTGTGCCTCACAAAAATCAATTTTGTATCTATCATATGTCATTACCTTATATTTATATGTGTGTGTGTGATGTGTGAGGGGGTTATCTCTTGTAAAACACCTAAAACTAACCCAGAGACAATGGCATCGTTGATTCTAAAACTCCCTTTATATATATAAATCAATTTGCCAGAAGATCAAAACCCACCCAAGGATTACCCATGGAACCATAAAATAAGTAAACAAATACATCTAAATATGGGAACCCTCGAGGCAAGTGACCCAAAGTTAAAAACCCTACTAAGTAATGACCAAAGAACTCAATCCCCTATGCATGCATGGAAAATCCATTCAAAGATTTACAATAACTAAAAAGTGTACCCAAAGATGAAACACGCCTCAAAATTGATAATTTGAACCCAACAAAGGACTAAGACAAATATGAGCGAGAAATAAAACTAATCTTATTTGCATGAATATAGAAACCACTTTAGAGATACAATGCCTAAAACAAATGCATTTGATGTTCAATCCCATAACATATATCCAGTTCTATGAGACTACGCGCGAGCAAAACAATTTGAAACCAACGCACTTGAGTGAAAACTTATGCAAATATATATTTACGTAAAATGATGATACAAGAATGATTCTTACAATGGGAGTGTCCTTGACATTGAGATGAGGAAGAGGGTCATTGCTAATAGTAACAAGTGTAAGGGGAGTGCCCAAGACTCCAAGCAGAATATGAAGATCATAACATCTTTAAAACTCTTCGAAGGACCTGAATAACCCTAAGTAACTATTAGCTCGTACGCATTACAAGGTTTTCTCAAAAATATTGTAAAACCCTAAAGAAAATGGACCAGTACCCAACACTCACGCATGTCCACAAAGTTTCTGTGAAAATGCTGCAGTTGAACAATTTGACACATAACTAACTAATTTTTAGTTGGGAAAATCCAATTGGATAAAATATAAATGCAAAGAGGTTGCACTATAACGTTTTATACAGTTACATCATATTATGTTCTTATCTTGCATATTACTAGGAAATAAGTATACTCTTCATGTATTCAAGTAAAAAAAAATAAATAAAAATAATAATAATAAATAAATAAATAATAAAAAATAAAAAAAAAAAATAAAAAAATAAAATTATCCTCAATGGTAAACTTACTATGATTTACTTGAATTAAAGAAAACAATAGGCAAAAATAAACACGCAAGCAGAAGAAACTTTTCCTGGTAAATTGAGGTAAAAAGTGAACCATGGAACAAAAAGGACATGTAGACCGCTCAAACCCTGGCCAAAAAAAAATGCCTTGAAAAAATCGTACAACCCTTACAAGAAATTGAATAATAAATACCACCGAGAATAGTGAAGAAACCCATAGCCAAAAAAAACAAACCACTGACTATTATGGGTTTTTCTGGTCTTGTTCGTGGAGGGTTATGATGTCTCGGTTGTCTGTATCGAAGGAGGCAATGCTGATCCAAGGTATGTTGAGGCTTGGAGTTATTTTCCTAAATATGGTGACCCTAGAAAACAAGGTTTTGGTTAGTGGATTCATAGAGACAAGTACTTTAATGCCTTGAATTCTTTGAATTTTGTCTTGCCACCTCATAATGGAACTTGAAGCTGAGTTGAGTCCTTCATTCCCTGAGTTCCTTAAATTGTGTTGTGTCGCTTGATAATGGATCCATACCAAGGACGATTCGAATTCCTCATCAAGTCGGTTTCAATGTTAATTCTCTGGGGAAACAACTTATGCATGTCTAGTCCCTTCCTGTCACCTCTAGGCCATCCCTGCCGACCATTCTTTACCCTGAGTCATGCCCTGCATATAGCATAAGCTTCTTTTCAATTAGAAGAGCCTGAGGTCTACCATCATGAACAACTCTGAACATTAGAGAACCATCTGCGAGCACAAGATTTGAAGTGCCCGTGTTCTACTGCTTCTCCTATTTCACATGGGGATTCTATGAAGGGTCCTTTTGAAAAGATTCATCCCGCTAAAGATCATAAGCATCGTATGAAAATTTTTCCTGAAAAATGAAAATGATGGCAGAAATTCGAACTCGCAATACTTCAATAGCTTAAGAAAAAGAATGATTACTTCAGGTGCTAGTGCGGGTACAGAGTCTGGTGCAAACAGGAAGGAAATACCTAACCTTTCCACTTGGCAATTACTCTTGCTTAACACACCAAACTTAAAGGAATTCAACCCGCATGACATCATCCAAATATGTACAGTGTCGAATGACGAATCTGTACAGTGTCCGTGAGAAAAATCTCACAATAAAAACACCTATCAAAGTAAAAATATTATTAATTTTATAGAATATAATTTTTGAAATTAAATAACTTGATTCAAACACTTAAAAATCAAAATTTCCGCCATATAAAAAACAACACTATCTAAAATTTGAAACAATCTCTTAACATATATAAATTGTTCAAACTAAAACTTCATAATTCTATATATTTTAATGTCATAGTTACCCGCTACACATGCATTATCTAACCTCTTTTCAATAATATTTTATGATAAATTACATTTATAAATAAATTAAATAATATTATAATCAAGATTAGAATTTCAAAATAAAATTTTCCATTCAATTTGACGCTTTCAACAACGTCAATACGGTTTTTAACATTCTTAATGAATAATCATGTTAATTATCCTAAATTCTTAACCATATTAAGCGAGCAAATTGTCTATCAAATCTTGGACAAGTTATCCACGAAATTATATCTTTAATGGAAATATATAAATAATTGAAATACTAAAAAAGAATCTAGTGATGTTTTATTTTATTTTATTTTATTTTATTGTGAATTGGTATATTTTAGTAATATGTGTGAGTGGAATGAAATCAGATAAACTTTATTATAGATTTTAACATTTTCAACTAAAATTAATGATGGACAAATGAGCATTTTTCCCATCTTGGTATATGTAGTATTTAAATAATTATTTTTTGGAAAGTTTTTTGGTTTTTTGTCAGCACGAGTTTCACTGGCAAAGCACTACCATACCATGTGAGTTTATATTGGGGCACAAAAAATGAGGAAAAAATGAAATAATAGATTGAGAATATAATAAGGAGGTAAAGGATTTTTATATATTGTATAGAAATATGTGTATTATAAGGTATTGTTTATACAATATATTAACAAGCGGGATGGAGAAATAGAGGTTTAGGAGTATCATGGGAGTATCGAGAGTGGGAGGGAGAAAGAAAACACTATAGTAATATTAGGTCCAGAGCAGCATAATATTCAACTCTATAGCCCTAGTATTGATATGAAATTCATGGTAACGTTAAATTCTTAAAGTAAAAGTGACATTTTCATTTATCTTTTATGTATTTTACTTAAAATTTTAATATTACCATGAAATGACTCAGGATGTTTGACAGTGGTTCTAACTCGATTGGATTTCATATGGAGAAAGGAGAAATTTAGAACTCACTCAAAATCCAGTAGACTTATCAATTTTTCAAGATTTCAAGATTGGGTGGTTTGCAATCTTTCCATTGGATTTTGTCATGTACTAGGGTATGGATTCTGGAACTCGTATTTAATCAAAAGCACCAAGCCCTCTATGTACCTTGATTTTAGTGACATTATTTTTTGAACTCCTCTATCATGACCCTACTAAAAAAATGTAGCCATCACTCAAATAAAATCTTGAATTGACATTCTACATTTTGTGTATCTTATGTTAATGCTTAGAGGGTGATATTAATGACGAAGATCCCAAGATAGAAAATGCTTAGGTATTTGTTGTAGCATGATTTTTTTGGATGCTAGACGCCATCTAGAACCTATTTGTTGATGAATTTTAAATTCAAATATGGATTGCACTCGATGTTATTTTAGTCATGTGCACCCTTACATGTTATATAAATGAGAACTTGTAATTTGTGGACCTATCATTGATGAAGATTATAACTACTAGATGAATGATGTTGTATGGTTTAATCCATGCTTTTATGTTTTTTATCACTAATTCATCATTCTATAAGTTTTTTTTGACACATATGCATCAAAATATATAAAAATATATACTATATAAATTTCGCTCCCAAAGTCGCTCTCAAGTCAAGAGCTTTTGAAAATGTCACTCACCACTCCTGCTCCCAAGCATCCTTGCTCCAAAACAAATATGAATCACATTACTAATACCTCTATTATCTATGTCTAATGCATGTGTTAAGAGTTTTTGCCTGTTGCTCAGCTAGTGATCCTCACAATGGTAGGGCAACAAAGAAGACAACAGATATGGCACCATCACCTTTTCCTTACATCAATGATGAACGGGTTGAATGAAAGTGCAGGAGAAAGTGATAGTGACTATTACTTGGTAGAGGGCACATGCATGTCACAAGAGACAATGAAATATAGTATTGTTTGGAAGAGGGTGCATGCATGTTGAGGGCACACATATGCTACCTTTAGTTAATTCCAATTTAGACATTGTTTTAGATTTAGCAATTTCAATTTTGGATAGAGTTTTTCTATTATTAGAGCTTTGCTTTTGTTATTTTTAGCATGCATGATATATTTTTATTCGAAGGGTGCAGATCCCTATTCAATTATAATACTAATGCATGAGAAATTCTCATCTTAGGTGGAGGACACAAATATCAAGGAAGGGATGCATGCTTGCATGCTCCAATTCATCTTCTATGAAGACATACTTGGCACTCTTACCAAGCAACTATGGTGCACTAGGTGATCAGGTTAGGGTTTTGATTTGACAAAGTCCACCTAGATAGGCTTTTGCATGTGTCCAAATTCATTGTACTTGATCTCCTCTTCCTATTTTGTAAGTGAGTTGAAAGGTGTGCCATTGTGTTGGTTATCTAGGTTTTGTTTTGAACTATTGTAGTGTATCTTTTCTAGTATTGAATAGAACATAGATGCAATTGAGAGTTCATATATGTGTATTTTCCATTCAAATTTTTTACAATATGTATTTGTAAATCAACAAACTTATATATGCCTTTTTTTATTGAAACTTTCAAGTTTTCAGCTACCTAGTATTTAGGTTATTCATTCTAAGTGCAAAATATGCTTACCATTGTTAATGAAAATAAATGGATATTAATATAAAGGGGTCTAAAAAATGTTAATGAAAAATTGATACCTGCAATATCTAGTGAAAGTAGGGGTTTTTTAAATTAGGAAGGTGTATGGATTCGTATTGGTAGGGGGTTAAATAAAGTGATTTTTAGAGGCATTTTCCAACATGTAGTCAAATTAAGGATATTGTTTAGTATGCCATGAACGCACGTACTATGTTAGAGGTTCATTGAGTGAAACCCCCGTGATTTTCTGGTTTAATTTGTCTAAAATCCAGCAAAGATTCATTTAAATCACAAATTTGAGAGGTGAACTCTTCACAATCGAAGTGCTCCAAGGTTTTTTAGGATGTTGAATCCATATATACAGTCAAAAAACTAATTTAAACAACACAAATACAAATTTGGCCACAAATTTTTTAGTCAAATTTCATCCAAAAATCCATAAAAAAAAACTCCAAAAAAATCACATTTAAAAACTACTCTTATTAAAATTTCAAAATGAAATCACCCATCAAATTTGAGGATTTCAATAACCTTATTAAGAATTTTAAAGTTATATGAATTTACTAACCCTATTTGACAAACAAATTGACCCCTGAGGAGCAATTTCCCATCCATAAACTAATTGAAAAAGTGAAACAATAAGATAATACTTTATTGGTATATTTTATTTCACTCGTACTAAATTTGCATGTTAGTTTAGAATTTCAAAGTAAAATCATCCATTAAAGACCAAGTTTCACTGTTTCAACAACTTTATTACGAGATTTGATATCTTTTAGTTAAAATGTTAATATGTAGGACAATTTTATTTGTTTGATTGGTTTAACCCACGGATATTTGAAATCCTCGTAGGCAAGTATGAAAAATTATTAATCATATCTATTAAATAAAATACTTTTAACTAAAAATAATTATAATTATTAAAAAATCTTAAATGGTATTAAATGAATAAAATATTTTTTTATTAAAATGAGGATAGTTATCGGAAATTTTAGGACTTTCGCTTTAACACTGCACAATCAAGCAACATTTTCTTTAGCAAAGAGGTTCTTTGGCTTTGTTGTTATCCTGCTTTGCGTTGCACGCATCACATTAGCATAGTGTTGAGGGACTTGCCAATGTTACTAAAATCTATTTAGATTAACCATGCCAACATTTCGATTAGACCATGATTGTTGTTTCGCTGCCATTTTTTTTTGGTATTTCGTTTATTATGCTTTGGTAGAGAAGTATGTTTTTCTTGAAGTATGGATATTCAGGTCGTACCTGAGGTTGGCATTTTAGACATCAGTTGTTTTGGTCTTATTTTGTGGTGTTTTATGTCATAGTAATTTCCTTACTACACCATTTTGGTGAGGAAAGTTTCTGTCTTTTTTATTTTGGAGAGGTACTAGTAGTGTGTCCATAGAGTGTATAGAGTGTATTCATTGTGGGTTGTGGGTTATTGGAGATGACTTCTATATCATCATTTGAATTAATTCAATTAGTGGGATTAGCTATTTATGTTATATACATCTTTATTTTTATCATCATTGATACATACATGGCAATATAGAGAAATATATGATCTTAGTTTTTTTAAGGTCTCTTGATTGACGATTCCTTTCAAGGTGCACAAGGAGAAGGTTATTGGTGGTGATATTGGGGTGAGGAGAAGGTTATTGGTGGTGATAATGGGGTCTGGAGGTTCCACGGAGGAGAAGGGAACATTCAAATCCCTTTGTCGTAACCATATCGTGCAAAGATTTTCAGTTACGTTGTTTCCATAGATGGTGGAAGTGTCCAGGTTGTTGGTGTTGTTGGTGTTGCTGGTGTTCTTAATATCTTTTCCTACAAACTGGATGTAATTTTTGTTTCGGTTGTTCCTTGGATTTGTTGTTTCTTCACTATACTAGTTGGTTGTGGATGATTTCTGTTGGTATATTTGCGAGGTGGTGGTGAGGTAGTTTTTCCCTACGTTTTTGCTAGATCAGTGGGGTGACACACTTCAGCTTCTGATGATTTTTTATCACTTTTCAAACTATTTTCTGATGGTATTTACTCCACGTTCTTGACTATCCCAAAGAGTTGTGATCCTTTGTTTTCTTGTACGCCCTTTTCGGGTGCTCGAGGCATCCTCAAAGGGTGATTATAGTCTTTAGGATTTTCTACTCTTTCGTGTGGCGGTGTACATCTCTATCTCACATTCTTAGGAGTTTTTTTTTCCCCTGATCGTTCTCAATGGGAAAAATTATTTTTGTTGTTGATTCATGCAATAATTTCCTAATCAAGTAGATCCCTCCCGGTA
>APFE031737006.1:13521-48640 GCA_000404065.3 Pinus taeda
TTTATGCCTAAAATAGATGAAAACATAAAGAAACAACAGAAATTGAGCATAGAGTGCACTTAAACAAATTCTAAGCTATTCTTTCTTTCTGCTACTTAGATAATGATATATGAATGGAAAGACAAAGGTAAGAAACACTTATTGAGTCATGTATTGGCACAAGAATTCCACAGTCACTCTTCAACCATTAAACATAGTACACAATTCATTCTCTAAGCTCGTAAGCAGTATTTGATTATAGAAATGATCAAATATACAATGCGAGTCCCTGCTCAAGCAAAAACATCTAACCAACAAAAACCAACCCCTGTTACATTGTTCAGAGCCCTCTTTATAGGTAAAATATCCTGAAGTATTTATTGCAACCGACCTAAATAGGTCTACAGGAAAATATTTTTTAAAATCTAACTTGTGCTGGAATTAAATGCGAATAAATATCCTTTGGGCTGCGCCAGAGGCAGCTGGATCAAAATGACTTAATATTGTGTCTTTGGTGACCTGGTGCAGTGGTTCTGCAATAACTGTGCTTGGAGTTCTGGTCCATTGATCTCATGTGACTTTTAACATGCAGTCATTGTGATGATGATCTTTGAATGGTTCCTTAACTACTTCATGACTTTCAAGTTTTCCTTTTAATGTTTCATTCGCCTCGAGCCCTGAAAAGATCTTTGCTGATACACTTCGCCGCAACACTGATACTCTTTGACATGGTTTTCGGCTTCACATCTACTCTGATACTCTTTAATGCCTGAGCCGGGTCTCTCTCTTTCTTCTGATACGCTAAAATATGCAAAATTGGGCCTTTTCTGCCCTTTTCGGCGCAAAAATGGGTGAGGAATCAAAAGATTCCCTAAAGATTTCCCAATATGGCCTATTTCCCGTAGCGATGCATGATTAGCGCTAAGCGCTAATCGCGCATCGAAAACTGCCTCAGAATTTGAATCCGGGCATCCTAAGATGCATTTTCGCGCTTGCAAGCCTCTCTTTAGCAGGTGATGTCAGCATGTCGTCGGCGGTGGGTCCTAGTACGGCGGATGACATCAGCAGGGTGACGTGGCAGGATGCTCCATGGTGCGGTGCCTTATATGTTTCTGCGATGCGATAGCGGTAACTGAAATGTTGCGATGTGTGATGCGATATATTCTCTTGATGCTATGGTAATGTCGCATCGGAGCAAAGGGGAGGGGCATGCATTTTGGAAACGTGACTCTTGCGACCACCGATTGCCGATCTCGCGATATCGCATCGGCTAAGAGGGGAGGGGGCATATATATGTGACATATAGTATTTGCGATACGCCGATCGCTGAAATGGCATCGGTGGGATATCCATCGGGGAGAAACAACAACAAGCCACATTACCTTTGCGACCTCTAACTGCGATAATCGCATCAGAGGGGGATCCAAAGGGATCGAAAGAATGTTATGGCAGTCGGCAAGGTTTGTTGCGATCGGAAGAAGGGTATGTATGATTTTGCAAAGTATTTGAGGCCTCGGAGGAGGTCCGATAACTTAAAAAAAGAGGAATTTTATGCTTAGGAAGGAGTCCATTGCATTGGAAGATGGTTTTGAAGGGGCACAATGAGGGTTCTTGCTATGTTTCGGGCAAACTTAGCAATTCCCAAGGAATACTTATGGTTATTCTTCAACCAAGGGGAGGGGATAAGTATGTAGGGGAGTTATTAACATAGTTTTAGTAGGGGATGGGGTGACAAATAGGGGGCTATATAGTAAGTTAGTAGTTAATATGACCATGATCAGAAAGCACTAAGTGGGTGAACCTTAGGCTATTTAAGGGAAACAATGATCCATAAAGGGAGTATGAATATTCCTTAGGTAAAGCAGATCTATACCCAGGTGAATGATATGGAAAATGATGAAACTAAGAGGCATCAAGCAGATCTTGATCTCTTCAGGGAGATTAGTGACTGTCTTGGGGAATAAGGAAGAAGGGGGAAATTAGTCATGCCTCACTTGAGTTCTTCAAATGGAAATTGTCTGATAATTGTGACTTGAATAGATATGACACTTGAAAATATGGAATTGATCGCAAATCAGCATTCTGCAACCTCAAAAACTACCTACCCAGCCTACTTACCTAGCATTGTTTCTTCTTTTGGCTTGGGTGCATTTAGGCATGCTGACCCAGCTTTTTGAACTTTTTCTTTTTCTATCTTCCTATCTACATCTCTACTTATTTCTTCCAAGGGCCTAGATTAAGCAATCGGGCTCCTTTGATTCTCTACCTGTCTAAAAATCTGCCAAGATTAAGCTGTTTGGACAGATATTCATTCTCTATATTCTAAAACAGGAAATTGAAATCTAGGGAGGCCAAGATTAAACTATTTGGACCTCCCTTTAACTGAAAATTGTTCAAAACATTGAATAGTACATCAAAATTGGAACACAGCAGTGGCGCTTGAACTGGCACTTCCTCTTGGCAATCTCCATTGGCCTCTGTAGCTAATATGGAACATTGCAGCATGCAAAGAATGACATATTTGGCATGTAAAATGTCCATCATGAAAGATGAGTAACCTGCTGCAGCAGGAAGCTAACAGGTTTATAAAATAAGGTTAAAACCACGTTGGGTTCTGGCAATCCAGACTGTTTGTTGCGGGATTGATCGGACGGTAATCGCAGAAAAGTGTGCGTAATTTAACATTTCTGGTGGACCCGATAGGTTATGAACTAGGGCTTAATTTATTTTAGTTCTGGACTTATTTGTCCAAAGTGGGACTACCGTTGTAGATCGGGTTTTATCGTGATTCCGTTGTTTGTCTGCTTCCGGGTTTAATGTAAAGTCTGCCTATTAAAACACTTCCAAAATAAACATGGGCCCATAACCCACAGGTCCACACAAGTAAAATGTAAAGATGCAGCTTTGCTGCATAAAGAGGCTTAGCTGTCATAAAGTGGTATCAGAGTATGGAAATATTTCCTACGAGAAGGAGTTTGTGTGCAATTGAAGGAGGTATAGTTATGTTGAAGACCGGTGAGTTGTGGTCTTTATATTTTCATATAGATAGCGGCAGAAGAAGGTGAGAAAACTTTCAGCAACCTAGAGCATGGAGTGCTCATATGGTTCCAAAGAGGAAAGAACCAGAGAGGTGTCAAAAGACTTAGCTCAGAGGAGAGAAGCTTAGTGAGGCATGTGTAGCAAGAAGGAGACTTGTTACTACAAACGTTTTGTTGTAGCTCACAAGAATATCATAAAGGCAATTTCATAGAGGATGTGGGTAGAATTGCTATGGGATGAAGGTGAAGCATATGACCACGAGGTCATAAATTTTGTACCTCAGGAGTTTGATGCAGGAGCATCCGAGCATCTTCATTAAAATCGAAATCCAAAGCTATGAAAGAAGAAACATGGACAATCATCGCAAACCAGGGCAATTTCTATTTAAAACAGGGCTAAATTGATGGAATTGATAAGTCTTTAGAAGACTTAAGTAAATGTAATTATCTGCCATGTATGCGTATAAAGAGATTTAGGGGTTGATTGAACGATTTTAGGAGAAGATCATGGATCTAGAATGATCCATGATTCTGTAATTATTTCTATAAATTGTGTAACTGCATGTTTTGATAAAAAAGAGATATATGATACAATGTAACTGAAAGAGAATTTGTGACTAAGGCTAAGATGCCTTAGACTATAATTGAACTCTGTATATAATAAAAATATGTGTTTTCTATATATTTCATGTATCTATATATTGTTTACCTATAGTTTAGATGTATGCGGGAATAGAGTTAAATCTATATTATAGGTTTATTGATCGACCATCGATCACTATAAGGATCGATGGCGATCCAATGCTAATATTGATATCATATAGTTGAGTGTGTTGTATGGAGTGATGTGAGTGTAAAGGAAGAAGTTCTATGAACTTCATTTTAAACAAAGTATGGCAGGTAAATCTATGTTATAATGTGAATTCTAACAATAAGTGAACGAAATCAAGTCAATAGAGGAGATTGAATAAACACAGTGGGAATCATCAGATTGTCTAGATCAACGAATAGGATTGGCAGAGCAAAGAATCCCTGATAAGTTTGAGGAGAAACCCGAGAGTAGATCTGGATCATCTGATCAACAAATCCATAGATCTAATGGTCATCGCATGGTCACTAGCACTGAGGTTTAATTCTAAAAATGGACTCGATGAACTCATTAAAAAGAGTTTACAGTTCCAAAGGATCAAGTCATCCACTTAAAGGTGATCAGATACATATCACGTGCAAAAAAGCGAGCCTTTAATATGAAAAAAAACGCGATGAGGGTTTATACAGCAATATTAAAACCATGTGGGGTTCTGGCAATCCAGACCATTCATCAAGGAATTGATTGGACGGTAATCACGGAAAAGTGTGCACAAGTTAACATTTCTGGTGGACTCGATAGGTTATGAACTCGGGCATAATTTATTTGAGTTCTGGCCTTATGCATTCAAAGTGGGACTGGCGTTGTAGATCGGGTTTTATCATAATTCGGTTGTTTGTTTTCTTCCGAGTTTAATGTGAAGGCCGCCTATTGAAATGCTTCTGACGTAAACATGGGCCCATAACCCATAGGTCCACGCAAGTAAAATGTAAAGATGCAGCTTTGCTGCATAAAGCAGCTTACCTGTCATCAAAGACACTAGAAGAGTCTATCTTGTAACTATAATTAAGAGTTGATGTAGTTATAATTAAACACTAATAGGCTATCAGGATGTGTTATAACCTGAACACTAGGAGGAAGAGCTATTCCATTCTTTAGAGAGAGATTTGTTCCATAGTTGAGAAAAGAAAGGTAGGAGAGATAGGAGGTAGAGCACACACAGATGATATATGCACTATAACAACCCACGAGCCACATGCATTACTTTTTTTTAACTACAACCATATTTTCTAGAGAGAGAAAGAGAGTGAAGCGACCTCACCTTCCACCTGGGTTTTCTCTGAAAGGGTTACCTAGAGAGCATATCTTGTATGTTGTGTGTGTGCACGCTTATTTTCTCGTTATCTACTTTTTTGCATAATTTCCATTCGCATGCATGCACTGATTAGAGTTAAGTCCACAAATATTAAAGTATAATAATTTGTAATATTGTAGAATTTTCAGAGTTTTAATATAATATTATTAGATTTGTTGTGACGAACTATGAAGTGGAATATCCACGACAATTTATGGATCATATCTATCTCTATATCTATATCTATATCTATATCTATATCTATCTATCTATCTATTATCTATATATATATATATATTATATATATATATTATATATATATATATATTTTCTCTTAAAACAATTCTGAGACAATTGAAATATTGCTTAAATTTTCTAAAATAATATATAAAATAAAAATAAAAGATTCAAAAGCAAATTCATATACTATATATTCTCTCAAGCATATATGATTTTAAGAATCCATTCATCTAAATATGATTTTTCAATGATGCCTATAGATTAATTGTATCATTATTTTGTTTGATCATTACAAAAACAACATTTAATTAAATACTTACAAAAATTAAAAAAGAAACAATATATACAATCTTTTTAAAATTGCATATTCCAAATAGTATTTTTGTACTACAAAAAATTCCACACGCACAGACACACATGCGCACACGCACATGGATGCACGCAAACATGTACATGCACACACACATACAATGTTTGTGGATGTATTTTGAAGACCTAAACTCATTTAAATATGATTTTTCGAATTAGTGAATATGTGCATTAAATTGTTGTCTAGGATTATTGACATTTACACTTTTTTTCTCACACATAGTAAAATAAAAATGGAACTCCAAAACCAACATATCTTACACATTATAGAACAAATAAATAATTGAAGGAAAACATGTATGTCAGCTTGTAGTTACATGTTTATTTAAGAAAATAGAGATCAACATACTAGTTTAGGTTATGAGATGCATACATCAAACTATCAATTGGGATGATGTTAATAATCTTTTCACACAAGGTGGTTAGGTGTTTATTTAATAAAAAGAGAGAAAAACATACCTGGTGGAACACACGTCTTCTCTCCTTTGACGAAATTTGGACCTGGATTAATTAAAATCCTTGCACTCTAACTAGGTTATTCTAACTAGAGTAGACAACAATATAGTATGCATGTTTTTGTTTAGTTAAAAATAGAATTACACAGTTGAGTGAGAAAATTTCATGTTGATAATAGGATTCTCCTACATCAATACATAAGAAAGCTTAGAACTAACGTGATTTTAGAAATCATTATTGAAATAAAACATTCATGAAGATATGACACAACTAAGATAATAAGGAAGTTAACACAAGGAGAATTTAAAACAAGCATGAAATGGGAAGTAAAAAAATTGCTCTAAGTGAAAATACTTAGCAACATAATGGTAAAAAATAGTACACCAATCTCATACAATCTTGACAAAAAATATTAATGTGGAAACCTAACTAGAAAAACCACAAATTATTTATGATTATGATAAAAAATAAAGCTACAAGTTCAGATTACATCAATTTATGTAGCCTTCAACCTACTGAAGGCTTCAACCTCCTTTCTCTCTTCAAGAACAAACTTGTTGATTTTTTAAGCACCAACTTCCTATTTATCAGCACCAACTCCTTGTTATGCAAGAATATACCTACACAACCTTTCAAATCACTCTTCATAGATTTTCATATTTAGAGCGAAAGACATCTCTATCATATATTGATGAACAAAATCTTAGCTTTCATATTTGTTTTCCATTAAAATCACCCACTCTTGCTCAATATGAGATTATCTCAACTTACACACCTTCATTCATTCACTCACTCATTGAAACTCTTTGCATGCCCTTTGAAACTATTGTATCTAAAATGTTGCTACTGTATATAAAACTTCAAATTTTATCTCTGATTTTATATTTCTAATTTTAACATTTAGTTCCACTTCAATTATGTTCTTTAGATTAACTATTATTTAATTTGTTGTTCAATAAGTTAAATACTCTTATTTTCTTCACTAGTTGTTCATCTCTATGTAAGTGTCTCTTCAAATGAATTTAACTACGATGAACTACTTCTACACCATTGTTCTATTTTGATGTGCATTAGTATTGTCAATTTTGGCACTACAACACAAAATTTAGAACATCAAAATTAAATCTGCTAAACACTAATTTTATAATAGTAGAATTTCAAAACTTTGAATTCCAAATTCCACTATAATTCATTAAAACCAAATTCCCTACAATGCTAAAATCTATAGCCCTTTCCTTGTCAATTAATTTTCCATAGAACCATGAGCTAGACCAATGACTTAATTCAACCAATGTTTAACCTTTTATTCCTAAAATACAGATCTAGTTCATTTAATTTTTGGCCTATATGCAAAAAGTCTCTGATCATTAGATAGATGGAGGAGCTAGATAAAAATTTTATCATGGAACCATAAACAATTGGAATCCTGAACATTGATTATTTCTACATGAAATTTGGTATTTAGGGAATTTTTTTTTAAGTGCTTGTGCTCATTATCTCCTAGATCTCTAGCTACACTGAATGAGTTAAATATATTTTCATTGAAACCATGTTGGCTAGAAATTTGACCAGTTCTTTGTTAAATACAAAATCTAAGCATTGTCAAAGGTGTCAATGTGTGTACAACCCAAAACCAGAAGATGTTTGAATACCTTCAAATGTTACACACTCAAAGGGCCCATTGCTCAGTAATCAACACTTTTTCAAAAATTTGTTAACAAAAAAAAATCGAAACAGACTCATGCATGCAAATCCCAATTATTTGGCACATCATGTACTATTATCATCATGCCCTGGGGTGGCTTACGAGTGGTGCCACATGTTATACATTTTTTCACTTTCTCACTAAAAATGATAAAAGCACCTACCATGTGTCACCTGTATGGAATGGGCCAAATTATGGGAACTTGTATGCCACATTACTAAACACATCATCGACTACTTCATCATTCTTGTATGGATATCAATATGACATCTACATGTGTTCTTTGAGTTTTTCCGTTGTAAAACTTTTATCAAGTTGCATGCCCTAATATCTTGCATCCCTTGGATGAGTTTGAATTACTCTGTCATTTGGTTACCTTACGAAATTAAGAAATGTTTGTTCACATCAAATGTATATATATTTAGATGTCTCATATTCTTCCAATAGTCTAGATATTATTGGATTCTCCCAAGTCCCAATTTTTTTACAACAATCCAAATATCTTCTAAGTGTGCATTATTCATCAAACAATTGAATGTTAAACCAGTTTTTCATTAACCATTGGGAATTTTGACTATCTAATATACCATTGTAAAGGTATCTTAGAGGTCTATCAAATTGACCACTTCACAGATGTGTTTGGCCAATTGAACTGAGATAAAAATCACCTTAAATATAGGCTCCATCTCTTCATTAAAAAACTCTCACCAAACTCTTAATAAACTACCCATAGACTTGTATCACCTGTTCACTTGAAAATAATGATTAGACTTGACATCAATGAAAACTATTTTCTCAACAATATCCCCTTTTGGAATTGATAGAAACACCACCAATCATAGCTACCAAACACTCTAGGCCATTAATAGCCCTTTGGCCACAATGATTCTACTACTGATTGCCCAATTTCCAATTTGGTTGATTTTCTCACTCTTCCCCCTTTTCTATTGATAATTTAAATGCACTCTCTGCCCCTAAATATATTTGTATCAAGAAACACAAATAATCTCATTATTCCAAGGTTCCTCATGCAAGGGGTTTCGTAAATATGTCAACAACCTATTTTTTGTGAGTATATAGTCCAACTTCACAACCTAATTTGTAACTCGTTCTCTAAGAAAATGATTATTTATGAGAATATGTTTCTTTTTTGAATGTAAAACATGATTCTTTGTTATGTTGATAGCACGTGTGTTGTAAAAAATAATGGGAATAGGATCTACACAATTTATTTTCATATCCTGTAAGGTTTGCTTCATCCACAATATATGAGTGCAACAAGGTGTTGCAAATGTATTGTACCTTGGTATTCGAAGGGGAGATTCATGGTTGCTTCTTTATCAACTAAACCACTAGGAGGCCTCTAAGAAAGAAATCACCTCTACTTGTGCTTTTCTTGTCATCTGCATTTTCAGCTCAATATGCATCTATATATGTTATTAATGCCATGTTTTCAAATTGTGGATACCATAAACCATAATCCATTGGAGTCTCAAATATTTGAATATTCTTTTGGCTTCTATAATATGAATTTTTTTGAGGGCTAACTGAAATCTCAAAACAACAGTAAGAAGTTTCTTAATGTTTGGTCTTGTAGCTTTTAAATATAAGAGGATTCTTATTATTGACTTGTACATTGTCTAATTGTAACCACCCTCCTCCCACAGCTACCCAAGTAACCATCTAACTAGGGTAAACATGCTACGAAGAGGCTACTATAATAATATTTAACCTCCTTGGTGACCTTGAGGAAATGGAATCGATGGAAACACATTAACCATGTCTTCCACATCAACAACAAAACCCCTAGGAGACATCTCGACCACTCAGGAATCATGCCTCTGGGTCCCACTTATCTTCTAGACCTCTTGACCTCTAGATGCTCTCATGCTATGGAAATGCTAGAATCTAGGGACCTTTGGACACTCTCACATGCCTGCGTGCCTATGCTCAGGGATTTTTCCCAACAGACCTATGCCAGCATCCATAGAATTTAAGGAACTTTTCTAGCCTAGAATTCTGGCCACTACCCAGAACTTGTTGTAACTTCTAGAATCCATCAAGCAAATGATGATAAGACTAATAAACCAAAAATCAAATTTAGAACAAGGCTTGACCGTCCCCAACCGGGACTGACATTCTTTCAAACACTTGGCATCAATGGAATCTACAAGTCTAGGATACAAGAGAGAGATTTAATGACTGAAAACTCTTATGAAACATAAGAAGAAGGATCACCACCTTCTCCCTTGAACTATTATAACATAAATTAGGTATTCCATCCATAATTTTAACAATTTCGAGTAAATACATGAGATAACCCCGACATGAACTATTCAATTAACCATGCTTATAACCAGCATTAAAGGCATAAATAACAAAGATATAACAATCATTAAATCCACATATAAACAAGTGGAAAAGCAAGAGAACTTAGCTTTCATTAATCATAGTCAAATCTGACCAAGTTCAGGACTTCTATATACCTCCTGATCGTAGACATGGATAAACCAATTATTTCTTTAATCCAGTCACCCTTGTGTCATATTCCAAGCATGAATGTGGGATCTCATGGATAAACCAATCCAAAAACAACCAAGGGAATCTAGAGGTTAAACAACCTCCATCCTCACCAAACTATTATCACACCAAAATCAATTCTCCGCTCACAAAACTAAATTGAACTTGGAATGCCATCTAGAATCCATCACTATCCTTGAGGAATTTTCCTTGTCCTTGTCTCTCAGGCTTTAATGCAATCCAATCCCAGATCACTAGGCCCTAAAACAAGACCAGTCTCTTAGGATTTACTGTAATCCAAACCCAGATCACTAGCACCTAAACTGAGACTTCCCCCTCACGCTTTACCGTGTATCTCGCCAAAACCGATCAAGGGATTCCTAGACCTTTGGGAATGGACCCTAAGACCACCTATGCCCCAAATTCAAAAATCCATCCTGCAAACCAAGACCGAAACCGGGATAAAAATCCCAACACACCATGGCATCCAAAAAAGGAAAGGCTAGTATAAAACCCACTGTCATAACCTGGTAAAACCATGTCACCGACAACAAGAGAACCATAAACCAACATGAAAAGTCATGCATGTCAAAACCAGCTAGGAAATTACACATGCAATATGTTACCTGCAGGTATTCTTGCTAAATTTGCTTGTTCTTACTTTTACTTCCTTGATTCTTTCTTTCCTTCCTTTCCTTTCCTCGACCTTCCCTTACTTTCTTTTCGCTTGCTTGCTCCAGAACCTAAGAAAAAACTTCATCCAAGACCTTAATACTGAAAAATCTTCCCAATTGATCCTGAGAAACCTTTTTATCAATGAGGCCTTTATTTTCTTCATTTTCCATTATTTTTCTTCAATTTCCTCCTCACATGCAACCTGTGGCCTTTCACATTACTTTTCACCTAATTTCATTTATTTTTATAAATAAATGTGCCAAAAATATATTTTTCCTTTTAATGCCTTTTCCTTAGCCTTTGCCAATTTCCTTAGCCATAATAAACCGAACGAACACTCAAACCAAGATGTCCTACCTAATATTCATCTTGTAATATGTGTTCCTTACCCATGGTCTTATTTTTCCTTTGTTTACTTTTGTTACATGGAATTTGTACCAAGGTTGTTACAAAACCCTCCCCCTTGGGGAGCACCATCCTCGATGTTAAACCACACCAAGACCTCACCAAAAACCACTGAAAAGAATACATATTTCAAATGGAGCTTTATAATGTAGTTCATTGCAATATGTATAATGAATGACCTGCTCAAAGAAAAACATTGTCACACCTAGAAAAACCCATGCCCATGACAACAAGAGAACCAAGAATACACATGCATAACCATGCATGCCAAAACTAGTAAGGAGATCATACATGCAACTCGATACCTATAAATAATCTCATTGTAGCCACTTGATCCTGCTCTTCCTTGCTTGATGTTTTTCTTTCTCTTTCCTCCTTTTCTTTTCTTGATCCAATGTTGAAGTTCTCCAAGAAAACTCTTAAGTGCCCGAGAGTGAGAGAGAGCTCGAAAATTCAACTGACAAAAGGTTAAATATGAAAAAATGCACCAACTGATCCTCATAAGCCTTTTTATTTATGAGGCCTCTATTTTCTTCAATTTTCTATTATTTTCCTTCATTTTCCTCTTCAGATGAAACCTGTGACCTTTCACCTTCCTTTTCTCTTAATTTCAAATATTTTCATAAATAAAATGCCAATTAATTCCTCATGCCTTTCCAAAGCCTTTGCCAATTTCCTTAGCCATAATAAACCAAATGAACACCAACGCTAGGATGTTTTTCCCGACATTCAACATGGAATAAGTGTCCCATGACCTTGGTTATTATTTTTTCTTTATTAGCTTTTATTTACCTACAATTTTTACCAGGGATGTTACAGAAACCTCCCCCCTAGGGGAACACCATCCTCGATGTTCACTAACTTCTACACCAACAAGACTACTGAAAGAAAAACATACTACCCATGGAACTTTGTAATTTAGCTCGTTGCAGTATTTAAAAATATCAAACTATTGAGAAATAATCCAGCATGACACATAGAAAAGTAATAACCATAACGACATGAAACCCATACTACTTATTGGAGCTTTATAACACAACTCATTCTTGTATTTACAACCATATACATATGTACATATACCAAAACATCACACCAAAAAATATACCAAAAATATTTGCTCAACTAGTGAATAGAGAAGGATACATAGCATAGTGACATGTCACCATCCATCTCCCATGTAGTTTCATTGGGACCAAAGTGCTTCCACTACACTTTAACCTACTTGATTGCTCAGTTCCAAAGCATGAGCATATTTTTGTGCAAACATTAAGGTTCCAACTGGAATAGTCCATTTGGCTCCACCTGCAATACAAATTAGTCAATCACATGATCAATGCCTTTAACATACTTCTTAAGCAAGGACATATGGAAAACATCATGGAATTTCACTATCAGAGGAAATGTTGAGGTGCCAAATTAGCACATGATCCAATCCACAAGGATACCTTCTTGAGCTTGATGCACAAGTACACATGTTCCCCAACCTAAAACTCCTTAAAGAGCCTATTCTGATCTTCATAACTTTTGTTCTTGTCATGTGTTGCCTTTTGATTATTCTTGATAACCTAAATTTTTTGTTCCATCTTGTCAATATATACATTCAGTTAAACACATTTTTCACTAGATTGCTCCAACTAATGGGAGTATTACAACTCTTTCCATACAATGCCTCGAACATAATCATCCTCAATGACTCCTGATACCCATTGGTATAAGAAAGCTCAAACAATAGAAGACACTCCTCCCATCTCCTCTATTGATGCATCACATACATCCTCAACATGTCCTCCAATATCTTTTTGACCCTCTCAATCTATCGATATGTTTGTGGATGATAAGTTATACTAAAGGCCAACTCTGTCTCCAATCCTACAAAGAGTTCCTTCCAAAACTTGGAAGTGAACTTATACTCTCTTGTTGACACATTCTTCTTCAAAAAATCATGCAATATTACCACATCTCTGATGAAGACCTATGCTACATCGCTAGTTGAATATGTAGACTTCACTAGAGTGAAGTATGCTACATTTTCAAATTGTTTGGCAAAACCATGATGGAATCATGTTGTATAGATGTCCTTGGAAAATCTATAATGAAATCCATGGAAATGACCTCCCACTTCCACTCCGGAATAAGAATTGGCTATAGTAATCCACCCGAATGCTTACATTTTGCCTTCACCTACTAACATTCCAAGCATCTAGCCACAAAATCTGCCATGTCCTTTTTTAGATTCACCCAATAATAAAAATTCTTCATTGTTGTCAATTGCTTCAACTGCTTCAACTGCTCAAAACTTGATGCACATTCCTCCACCCATTCAAATTTCTTACCTTTCCTTTGTAGTGATGTGATAGGATGAGCAATGCGAGAGAATTTCCTTATGAACCTCCTATAGTAACCTGCTAACCCCATGAATGATATTACCTCATCGACATTTCTAGGAGCATCAAATTCCATGATATCTATTATGTACTCCATATCCACTATTATTCCTTCCTTGGAAACAACATGTCCCAAGTAATGTACCCATGTTTGAAATAAAATATATTTCCTAAGCTTGGCATACAACTAATTCTGTCTTAGTAATCTCAACATTGTTGCTCAATTATTGGCATGTTATTCCTCATTCTTAGAATATATCAATATGTCATAAATGAATACAATAAAAGACTTGTCCAGATAAGGATGCAACACATTATTCATGAAGCACATAAAGGTAGTTGGATAATTACTCAAACCGAATGGAACCACAATAAACTCATAATGAATGTACCTGGTCCAAAAAGAAGTATTTGTATATGTCCTTTTCCTTTATGTGTACCTGATGATATTATGATCTCGAATCAATATTGGAGAACATTGTTTCTCCCTTTAACTGAATGAATAAGTCTTCAATCCTTGGAAATGGGTACCTATTCTTGATGGTCACCTTGGTCAACTGCATGTATTCTATGCATAACCTGAGAGTACCATCATTCTTCTTCACAGACAATATAGCCACACACCAAGGAGATACGCTTGTCCTAAGGTATCCCTTGTCAAACATTTCCTTCAACTGTAACTTCAACTCTACAAGCTATGGTGTGCTCATCATGTACGGTGCCTTTGATGTTGTTATTTACCCTCGTACCAACTCAATAGAAAATTCCGCATTTCTATGAGGTGGCAACTCTAAAATATTTGTTGGAAACACATCCTAAAACTGTTGCAAGATCGAGTACCTTCTCAATACCTCTACATGATCATCCTCCTTACGTTTATCGCTAGAAATGCCCACTGCAAATAACACACACCCTTTTCTATAACTGCGCTTTTCCTGCATAGATGTAACCATTTTGGTTAATGTTACCTTCTTCTTACCCTTTAAGACTCTATGTTCTCCATTATCATCCAAGCACTCAGTGGCTTTGTCATAAAAATCAAATTTGGTCCTATGAAGATACAACCAAACCATACCCAAAAACATATTGTATAATCCCAATAGAAATACATTCAAATTTTCTAATGTAGGCATACCATTGAACTCAATAGCACAAGATCTTGCCCATTCGATAATCTGATCAACTCATAATACTATGTTCTCACAAAAATCTATAGATTACCATCCATTGAAGGACACCATGATCAATGATACTCTCATAACTTCAATTGGACTATCCAACTACCATTGGATGGAGAAATTTTTCCCTTCACTGAAGCTTCATAATGACTACTCCACACCCATGAAGTCACCGCTCCTCTACTCTATGCAGACCTCATTTCGTCTATTTTCATATTGTATCCCAAGACACTATGCTCAACTCTAATTCAACTTAGTAATCATGATCTAAGTAGCAAGCATCTCTGCAAATAATAATCAAAATCACCACCAACAATGTGCTCTCAACACTAGCAAAATAGGGGCTCAAATCAATGCATAAAATTTGAATACCATAATCACCAGCAACAAAACTGACATCCATAAATAGTTCCATCAACACAATCTCTTCTCTAGTAGCTATAAATATGATCTATTCTACAACATGCTTCAGATATGCTCCCTATGCAGCCATTTTCACTCATATATTGAGGCATCTATGATCTCAACTAGGTCTAAAGCATACTCACACAATGTAACCTTCTCTAACTCACATACACACACCATCAACAATTACTCAACTCCAAAATGAAGAATATAAACCATGAAGGGTGAATTGCACTTTTGGACTGGGATCAAGAGTGCACAAAGTTGATGGAATCAAGGCATCATCATTGTTACTTTCACACTTAAGGTGTTCACACCCATTGGAGGACTCTTGCAACCCATTTCAAACTTTTTTAATTATTATAGAACCTTCTAAGATTTTCCAAGTCGAATTACTCTGAAAGAGTGCAAGGAATGTGGAGAAAATTCCTTTTGAGCCTTAGTTGCAGGCACATCACTAGATGATCTCAAATGGCCACATGCATATGCCTACTTCCTTGCAACTGAAAGCCTTTTAGTCACCTACACAAGCCTACATGGGTGCGACTAGGGTAGAGCCTAATGATAAACATGAAAACTCCTCTCAAAACCTCTACCACCTATTATATCACCTTCACTAACATTTTTACAAGCCTCCAAACCTCTATCATAACCTTTGACACCTCTACAAATGGATCAAACATGTCTCCCAAGTGTCACAACAAAGTTGACCTAAAGGGAAGCAAATAAGGCTTGGCATGACTGCCAACAAGTCCTCTACAATCCATAAGAACTTGCAAAATATGCAACACATATGTAAAACATTATAGCATCTTGAAACCATGATCATCATTGTCATTCCAAACTATCACTGCAACAAGTCATCTCCATGAGCATAAGCATGAAGACCTAGATGAAGAGCTAGTATGCCAACTCAACTAGTGTGCGAGATCAACAACATGAATGACACTTGAGCCATTATCTCCATCACATGTAGATCTTCATCATAAACCTATAGTAGCATGTCCAATGCCTCCAATCAATGCATAAAAAGGAAGCACAAGGAAACATAAGGAAACACCTCCATCAACACCACTAGCACATGATGAGCCATCAACCACACCAGTGCCACCATCTAACTATCATGAGTGACATCATAAGGTTGACATCAATGCCAACACATTCAGCTCAATGTCAATTCAATCAATTATAACCATACTAAAATAATGACATCAATGCAAAACCTAGGTTGCATAGGTTTGAAATCAATGCCAAAATGAGTTAGCTGCCATCATGAAACCAATGTTAACATAAAATATTTGGAACCATGCACACCATAATTCCAACAATCTCCCCCTTTCGAATTGATGTCAACCACACAAAATTTGGACCAATATCCTCTATCACTCCCCCTTTAACATCGATGGAAAAGAGTCAAGTCCATCTGATAATGAAAAATAATACAAGTGCAAACATTGAAGCATCTGACATCCTCATCGCTTAAACATGATGCATATCAACCAATGATTATACTCTCCATATCAAGAACAAGCAATATATGAGCCAATCATCATAAATAGCAACATGTCCAACCAACAACCTCTAGTAGCAACAACAATATGCATAAAAGACTATACAAGCATCAATGAACAATAACATAATATGTGCATATACATGAGGAAATCAACCCATACTCCATAGCAACAAATACATGCATATCTCTATTCAAAACTAATAGACAATTACAAATTCTATACTTATATCATGAGGCCAAGAACCCCAACATTCAAATCATAGCATGAGGCACATCATGACACCTCCAAGAAGATCATAATGCCAACAAGGGATGGCTAAAATAAACATGAGCAAATAAGATGTACCCCCAAAACACATGCCATCTCCAAGCTATAGTGACAACTTCCATTGTGAACAATGTTTCCTTTCGACAAATAGAAGCACCATATGGACAAAACTCCACATGACCATGACTATATGACATATAATCATGAAAATACATGGTTGTAGTAACATGCTAAGACATCATATATGACTATCATATGGCCATAACATGACCTCATGACAATATTATCCAAAGGTACATACATATAAGTACATGGATTAACGAGAATTTTACATGGATACATCTATAAATACATGTCTTCTATGATCGTCTCCTATGGACCAATGACTCAATGACATATCATGACATGATTTTTACATTCATTATCCCATACATATGGCTGCAATATAACTCCATGAAACTCCTCCAAGACATGCCTAACACCGCGATGACTCAACATACTATTGACTTGACTCTCAAGTATTACATAATGATGAAACATTAAAAGGTACATGGCTATAATAATGAGCATATAACAACCTATACAAGGATGGTACACATCTTATGTCATCTCTATGCATCATGTGCCAATGAAATCCTTCTATGCATTGTTGTACCATCTTTTAAACCAACTTGTTAGTGAAAACAATATCATATATATGGTTGAAAAAAGTACTCTTTCACTCAAAAAACATGTGTAAGGAAACTACAACTAACTAAGTGAAACATTTTGAGGAAAATTTTAAATAACTAATATAAATCTCATACCATGCATAGCTCCCCCTGAGATCAATATACCTCCAAAATGAAGGTTGATCCTGTGGACCTAAATGTGGATGAGGCTCAAAGGAACTCATCAACTATTGTTGCAATAACTCATACTCATCAAGATATAAAAATTATTCCATATTCTCCCCCTGAGGTTATGCACCTATCGTGAACATCTACAATTGATGAGCCCCATTATTGCAACAAGAATGTTGAACCTCCTGAGGCTATCAACTTTAATTATCAACTCGAGGTTCATACAAACTTAAGAGGGGTCACCATTGTATGTGCAATACACACCCCCCTCTTCCAATTCATACTCCCCTTAATGCAAATGAAAGAAGGCAATGAAGTAAATTCCAATGAACAAATATATAAGTAAGTTGGCAATCCTATGTTACAAAAGGTAAATAACAATAAGAAAATCCATTCTACTCGGAAAGTAAATGGCATGAAGGAAATATATTCTCTTTGTGAAAATGTAAAGCATGATCAAAACTAAGAAAATATAATCTATCTTGCTAGAAAGGAAATGAAATTTAAAGGAGATTTATTCTATTTTGTAGGAAAGGAAAGTCATAGAGTAATCTTGCAAAAAGTAAATCACACTTTGCATAAAGTAAATTGTAGAAAAGGAATCTAGACTAATTTGCATATATCAACATTCAAGAACTAAATGATATAAGAGATAAATGGTGGCCTAATCAAACCTCAGCTCAACCAAAGTGGCTTCAAAGTATTCATATGATATAAATATACTTCTACCATGAATTTGGAGTGAATCTAGGCAAGTCAAATCTCAAAAACAAATTGTTATAGGTCTGCTATAGGACTGCTACAGGAGTGACAAGATTGCTACAAGATTGAGATAACTTGTCGAATTCCCAATAAATCAGAGAAAAATTAGATGGGACAAATTCTTTTAATCAAGTAGGATTTCTTAGAACTGCATTCCAAGTGGAATCACTCATAAAATACCCCGGTTAACATGTGCTAAAAAATAGCATAAAATTACTACTGTCAAATCGAGAAATTCAAGAATTGATGAGCTAGTTAACCTATCAAATGCCTAACCTAATCAAGTGAAAATTATATGGGGTAAATTTTGTTATTAAGTTAAATTTTTTTAAGACTCAATACAAGTGGAATAAAATAAAATTAATCTCACTAACATGTTATAAAGAAGAATAGAAAAATAATACTATTTTTCTACAAGGGAGTTCAAGAAATTCTAGATTTGTGAACTAGTAAACCAATCCAAGTAGTTCAATAATGAAGATGAATTTTCAAACATGTTCTAAGGATGCATCATGCTTTTGAATCTATAAATAACCTCCAGAACAACTCACTTCAATCATTTAACCAATATAACCTACAACAATGGAAGCATGAATAGTAAACGTAGAAATAAGAGATGCAAGTGAAAAAGACATCCAAAGAAATAAAAGAGATTGTAAAAGAGGGATCTCAGGCTTCTAGGATGGGAAAGATCAAGGTTACTCGCATTCCTATGAAGGAAACCAATCTTTAGAAGATAAAAATGGCACCAAACTTCATTATTTGAATCAATCCAAGTACATCGCTACTAGAAATGAAAGTGGAGCTACTAAATAACAAGTTTTCTAAACAATAAGACTAAGAAATACATGCCTCTAGAGGAAAATTCGAATCGGTACTTATACAAAGTGATGAGGAAGTACTCTCCTTGAAATGAGGCATAGTTCTCCTCCAAAATCCCTCAAAAGGTGGAATGGTTAAGGATTGTTTTTTTTTTGTGTGTTTTAATAGGTAAAATTTTGAATTAAATTAGTGCAATATATTATATATATATATATTATATATTATATATATATATTATTATATATTATATATATACTATATATATATTACTATATATATATTATATATATATATATATTTATATATATATTTATCTATATTATATATATATATATACAACTCAAAATTTATTTACCTATTAAAACCATAAAAGAATACAATTCTTTTATTAAATTATATATTCATTATAAATAATAAAATAATTATAATATCTTTATCTTATTTACGACCTATTATTTAATTTACTTAATTACATTCTCTTTAAACTTTAACGTTTCTGACCACTACTACTCAAGTGCCAAAATTTTCACTGTCATAATGGCTTTTTCTATTCAATTTCTCCAATTCAAATTAAAAGGCCCACCACTACTACTCAAGTGCTGAAATTTTCACAATCATAATGCCTTTTTCTATTCAATTTTTCCAATTCAAATTAAAATGCCCAACAATGCCGATTTAACCTAACTTAACCTATCTTCCAGTTGCTCTTTAGTGGCCACATATTTAAGTTTGAAAATATTGGTTGCAACTTGTTCCCTCACGAAATAGAACTTCATAGGAATATGCTTAGTCTTTGAATGCATGACTGGATTTTTGGATATGTTGATGGAAATTGTGTTCTCACACATTATTAGAATGGGATCAGTAAGCTCTACTTCAATATCTTTCAAAGTTAGCTTCATCCATAGAATCTACGTACAACGGGTAGCAATAAAAATATACTTTGCTTCAGTAGTCGATAAATAAATGGAGGCTTGTTTCTTGCTGACCCACACCACCAAGAATTTTCCTAGGAAGAAGGTTGCACCAGAGTTGGTTTTCCTACCATTAATACTTCTGTCCCAATCATCAGTGTAGGCCTTAAACTTGAATTATTTTCCCTTAGCATACCACAATCCATATTCTACTATTCCTTGAAGATATTAAAAATTCTTTTGACAACGACAACATGGATTTCACGAGGGAAAGATTCAAATATTGGCACAATACCCACTACTTGCATTATTTTTTAGGTCCCTACAATAATAGTGTATTCCTTCATTCTTATTGTCAGTGTAGCCCCCTTATTGTTATTTTTGTGCCCATGTTGTTGTTGAGAAAGGGCACAAGAAATTCTAGTTTAATTTGTCCTTGAATTAAATTGAGAACAAAAATCAAATTCTATTCTCATAGCAACTTGTAAATAGTTAATTAAGTTAAATTAACTTAGAAATTTTGAGCTGGAAGTCTTTTTTGTATTCATGTATATTTTCTCCCTAAATTTTAGGGATCTAGTATGAGTTTAAATTGAGTTGGAAATTAGATCACTCTGTTTATTGAGTTAAGTTTAGTTAAATTAGTTCCAAAATGTTTGTGGAACTAATAGAAAGTTAACAATCATTTGGTGCACTAGTGCATCCACAATTTTCACTCTAGTTAACTGAAGATTCCCACATCAGAAAATCATGTTTGTCAATTCTGAGAAAGACCCAGTTGAGACTAGAGTGTAGGGATAGTGTACTATCAGTTGTATTATTTACTAGAGTGTAAATATCATGCATTGATCAGAGATTGATCCTATGTTTTGATTGCGCAGTTTTAGAAGCATGAATTCCCTTTAAATACGGGATATTGATCCTAGGAGTTACACTAGAGATTAGGGGCTTGGAGAGTTGCAGAATTGACTAAGTGTTGGCCAGGAGCTTGCTTGTGAGCTGAGAGAGTTGAGCATACTTGTGTTGAATTGTTCTAGTGAGGACAAGCTTTGTATCTTCACTCATATTTTTGATATATGGAATACAAATAGTGGGGTTTCGAGTAGTGGCTTTCCCCATATACATCTTGTGTTATTGGCCATCGATTTATCTTATTCTTGTTCATATCGTTTTTCATCGATCTATTGTCATCGTTTGGTTGAAAGTAGAAGTAGATTCTTGTCTTGTGCTTTAGTACATTGCATGACCTTGTGAATATACAAGATTTTCTATAGTTGTACCCATATTATTATTAGTGTGCCCTATAGAAACCCACTATTGTTATTGTTGTGCCCTTACATTATTATTGTTATTTCAGTTTTGATTATATTGTGACCCCTTAGGCTCCTATATATAGAAAGGAGGTTTTGTCATTTGAATCATCAAAGAATTGATCATTTATGTAATGTAAATGAGGTATATTGTTGAAGAGGATAACTTTTAATTCATTGATCTATCTATTTGTGAGCTCGTTGTATAACATTTGGTATCAGAGCTTTGGATTCTTGGATTTTGTTGCTTCAAACAAGTCATTGTGGTATTTGTGTTATTAAATGTTTTATAGGATGCTTCCGAAGTTGAAATTGAAACCCCATGGAGCCAAAGTCTTAATGAACCTTGTGTGTAAATTTTCAGATATTTTCTCACTATATTTTCTGAGATATGATCCAAGGAAGTTATTGTTTTTGTAAGCTCCAAAATTCCATCTCAAATAGGTGACCATGGGAAAATCATGATAACTTTCTCTCTGAGCATGGGATATAAATTTCGTAAAATGTGACAAAAATAAGATGGGTCGTAGTTTGTTGGGTATCCTTTTCAAGGCTAAAGGTTGAAACAGTGACATGTGGCACTCCACACAATTTCACTCTACTGAACCAATCTATAATATGGTAATTGTGGGAGATTAGTCACAAATATTTATGGAAGAATCCAATCTTGATCAAACTTATGGGATTGGAAAGAGGACTCAAAGGGATACCATAGGATGAAATTTCAGACCTTGGAGATCTGAAATTACATAAATACAACATATACAATATCGAGCTCCTACAAAGAGAAGAAAAAGGCATGTATTTTTTTTAGTTGCATATCTTTTGTTTGAAAAATCAGTTTGAAGTGATTCAAAAGGCATGGTGCAGCATAGATATCATTTTTTTATTTCAAAATGACTCAAAGAAAGAAAATGGAAACACCTAGTAAGCAACCAAAAATATCTACTATGGCACATGAAGAATAAGAAGAAATGCATCATGATATATCAAAATTACCAGACCAAGTACAACAAATTTCACTGTCACAAAGAGTAACCAATTAAAATGAAATGGAAGCTTAGATGGATGGTTTGAGGAATACATTAAAATTAGACATGGATGGTTTGAAGGATAGCATGAAAGCTAATTTGGATGAAATGAAAGCTAATATGAATTGTATAGAAGCAAAAAATGAAAGGCAACATGGAAGATTTGAAGAATAGTTTAAAAGCAGACAAGGAAGGTTTGAAGGAAAATTTGACAAAGTTGCTACAACAAATGCTTCCTAATGGTGAAAAGGTATTAGATGAAACTTGAGATGAGAACAAAATAAATGTTAATCATGATTTCATAGACTCTAGCATTGGATTGAAGACCCACCATATTCTAAAGTTTGATATGAGAAAGATTGATGGCAAGGATCTAGTAACATGGATACTACAAATGGAGTAATATTTTCATCATCATAATGTGCAACACACAAAAAAGGTACACATTGCAACTTTATGTTAAGAACCCAATTAGTTTCTATGGTATCGATGGATTTTTTCTCGTAAACCAAATTTCACTTGGTCAATTTTAACGGAGGAAATGATAGCAAATTATGAGGATACAAAGAGAAAAACCTTCTTTAGCCAGTTGTTAAATCTCAAACATAAGGGGGTGGAGCACCTTGAGGACTTCTAAAAATTGAATATAAGGGTAAATGATATTCTAGAGGAGCATAGGATTGATGCGTTCATAGGGACTTTAAAGGATAACATCCAACATGAGGTTATCCTTTGGGAACCTGATTCATTGGATAAAGAATTCATGGTGGAAAGAAAAATTGAAAGCAAAATTATGGAAACAAGGAAGCCTGCCATTCACAACTATAAATATGGAATTGTTTTTCTCCTAGCCTTCCACAACCTACAAGGTTGACACCACAGCAATTGGAAGAAAAAAGAGAAAAAGGGATTTACTACATTTTGGATAGAAAATACACTAAAGGTCATAAGTGTGATAAGAAGAAATTATTTTTCATAGATTGTGAACAGGAGGAAGAAAAGGAACAAGAGATGTCAAAAGAAGAGGATATACACCAGGAACCAACCCCAGAGAAAGAAAAAATGAATCTGACCATATCTTGTAATGCATTGGTAGGAATTAGCTCCTGAAACTCTCAGGATAGAAGGACATATCAAGAAGAAAAAGGTAATAGTGTTGATTGATTCAGGTAATGCCCATAATTTTATTCATTGTAAGATAGCCAAGGAATTTAATTTCTTCCTATATCCAGCACCAGAGTGTCAAGTGATAGTTGCAAATAGAGGAACCATAAATTTCTCTCGAAAGTTCCATAATATCAAGTTATCCATGGGAGAATATGTATTGAATAGTCTAATCCTTTCCATTCAATCGGAGGTTCTGATGTTGTACTAGGAGTCCAATGGTTACAATATTTGAGAATGATTGCTTTTAATTTTGAAGAATGTTTCTTGAAGTTTTTTGAGAAGGAAAGGAAGTTGAATTAAGGGGTATCGCGGGGAAAATGAGAAATATAATCAACTCTAATGGCATTACAAAGCTTCTAAAATAAGAACAAGGGGGTGTAATTTCACAGTTACGTTCACTAGAGGTTCCCACATCAAAATCATCTATTTCTCCATATCTCCAAAAAGTCTTGGACAATCATTCCAAGGTATTTGAGACTTCGAAATGCCTCCCACCAATTTATGATCTTGATCATCGTATTCATTTGATTCTAGAAAGTGTTCCTCCAAACATGAGGCCTTACAGATATCAATATGCCCAAAAGAGTGAAATTGAACATATGGTTGGATAAATGTTAGAGGCTGGTACAATTAAACTTAGTCAAAGTTCTTTCTTTGATCGAGTAGTATTGGTGCACAAGAAGGATGGATCATGGTGCATGTGTCTAGATTATAGGGGGCTCAACAAGCTCACTATTAAAGATAACTTTCCCATTCTTGTCACTGATGAATTATTGGATGAATTACATGGAGAAATTTACTTCACCAAGTTGGATCTTCATTCGGGATATCATCACAAAATGAGATTGAAGACATTTCAAAAACAACATTTAGAACTCGTGAGGTTCATTATGAATTTTTTGTAATGCCTTTTGGCCTTACCAATGCACCTTCTACATTTCAAGGTTTGACGAATTTAATATTCAAATCCTTCCTTAGAAAATTTGTGTTAGTATTTTTTGATGATATACTAATCTACAACAAGTCTTGGAAGGATCATGTTCAACATGTTGACAAGGTGTTCAAAAACCTGCAAATGTTTATTTGAAGTAGAGGAGGTGGAATATTTGGGTCATATTGTATCTCATGAAGGTGTTAAGGTAGACCCTAGAAAAATTAAAGCCATTAAGGAATGGAAAATCGACACATCCATAAAGCATCTGCAAGGATTTCTCGGGCTGATAGGGTATTATCACAATTTTGTTCAGAATTATAGGAGAATAGTAGAACCTCTAACAACATTACTGAATAAAGATGTATTTTCTTTGACTCCAGAAACAACAAAGGCCTTTGAACATCTTAAAGAGGCAATGTGCCAAGCACCGGTCTTAGCTATGCCAGTCTTCACAAAAACCTTTATTATGGAATGTGATGCCTTAAGAAATGGAATTCGTGTTATTTTAATGCAAGAAGGGAGACCCATTGCTTTTGAAATTTGTCCAACAAAACTATTTACACAAAGCTATTTATGAGAAGGAAATGTTGGTAATACTACATGCACTTAAGAAATGGCGACCTTACCTAATGGGAAGGTACTTCAAGGTTAAAAAATATCATAACAGTCTTAAATACTTTTTAGAACAAATATTATCTTCAGAAGAAAATAAAAAATGGGTGACAAAGATGTTGGGTTATGACTTTGAAGTCATCTACAAAAAAGGAAAGCAAAATTTTGTGCGGGTGCACTCTGAAGAAGGGATGAGGATCTAGAAGCATTTCTTTGTGCCATTTCTATTATCTATCTAGGTTGGATAGCCGAAGTAAGGGATGAAGGGAAGAATGACAAACATGTGTGGGCACTCATTCAAAATTTGCAGTGAGATCCTAGTACATATGATACATTTAGCTAGAAAAAGGATTCATTATGGTACAAATATCGCTTATACCTTTGTAAGAATTCCCGACTCAAACAAAATATTCTTCTGGAATTGCACACTTCTCCTTTAGGAGGGCACTCAGAATTTTTAAAAACTTAACACAAGGTTAAGAAGGAGTTTTTTTGTGATGGCCTTAAATATGATATCCAAAATTTTGTGGAAGAATGTTTGGTTTTCCAACAAAATAAATTTGAGACAATTAAGACCTCGAGTTTGTTACAACCTTTATCCATTCCAAGTCAACGTTGGGAGGAGGTTTCAATGGATCTTATCACAGGTTTACCCAAGTCCGAAGGAAAGAGTGTCATCATAGTGGTAGTTGATAGAATTACCAAGTATGCACACTTTTGTGAATTACCTCATCCATTTAAATCCAGTACAGTTGCTACTGCATTTATGGAAACAATTCAAAATTTACATGGAAACCCAAATATTATTGTAAGCGACAGAGATCCCATTTTCACTAGATTTTTTTGGACGAACTTATTTTCTTGTCTAGGTACTCAATTAGCTCATATCTCATCTTATCATCCTCAATTTGATGGGAAAACTAAGATAGTGAACAAATGTTTGGAAGGATATCTTCATTTCTTTGTATCTGATAAACAGACTGTTAGGTCCCTATAATACTAGTGATGCCCCCATTAATATTGTAGTTGTATCCCTTATTAATATTGTTGTGCCGCTATTGTCCCCATATTGTTATTACTGTGCCCCATAGAATCCCTCTATTGTTATTTTTATTCCTTTATATTATTATTGTTAGGTTGGCTTGGTTATATTGGGACCCCTTAGACTCCTATATATAGAAAGGAGGTTTTTTCATTGAATCATCCAAGAATTGTTCATTTATGTAATGTAAAGGAGGTTGTCCCCTCCAAGAGGCTAAATTCTAAGGTGTTTATCTATCTTTTCTATCTTTTTGTGAGCTAGTTTCGTAACATTTGGTATCAGAGGGGATTCTAGGGTTTCACTACTCCAAATAGGTCATCGTGGCATTTTCGCTATAGCTTTTTTTTCTATGACATTTCAGAAGCGAAAAAAAATCTGTTTGAGACAAAATCGCACTAAACCTCGGGTTTGAATTTTAGATATTTTCGCGCTATATTTGCGGAGATATGATCGAAGGAAGTTGGTCTTTTTGTAGACTCCTAAATTACATTCCAAACAGGTGACCTAGCGGAAATAGTCATAACTTTCTCTCTGAGCATCGAATTGAAATTTTGTAAGAAGGTACAGAAAGAGGACGGACTTTAGTTTCTTATATATATTTTTTAGAGCCAAAGGTCGAAACAGTGACACGTGGCACTTCATACAAGTTCGCTCTTCTCGAAAGGTCGATAATCAGGTCATCTTGGGAGATTGTGCATAACTCTTCCTTGGATAATCCAATTTGGATCAGACTAGTGGCATTGCAAAGAGGACGCAGAGGGCTACCACAGGTTGCAATTTCATAATTGATGATCTAAAACTATAGAGATACATCAGATTCAATATAAAGATCCTACAAAGTAAAATAAAAGGTGTGTAGTTATTTCTTAAATCTTTGCATAAGCTTGGTTTGAAAAATTAGTTTGAAGGAATTCAAAGGGCATAGTAAAGCATTATTATCGGTAATTGATTCCCTAAGGAAAGAAAATGCAAACACCTAGTAAGAAACCTGAAATCTATAGCATGATTCATGAAGAAGAGGAAGAAATGCAACATGATATACCAAAATTATGAGACCAAGTGCAACAAGTGTCACTTGCACAAAAAGTAACAGAATCTAAGATGGATGGTTTAAAGAAAGGCATGGAAGATAAGATGAATGTCATGGACACTAAAATGGATGGCATGGATGATAAGATGGAAGAATTAAAGATAAATATGAATAATTTGCTACAAGAAATGGTCACTAATGGTGAAAGGGTAGTAAAGGAAACTCATGAGGAGAAGAACATAAATGTTAATCATGATTCCATAGACTCTAATGTTGGATCGAAGACCCACCATATTCCAAAAATCGATATGAGGAAGTTTGATGGCAAGGATACCGCAACATGGATATTACAAATCGAGCAATTTTTCGATCTTAATAATGTGCAAAACACACAAAAGGTACGTATTGAAAATTTATATTTGGAACGAAATCAGTTTGTACGATATCAATGGGTTTGCTCTCATAAACAAATTATCACTTGGGAAATTTTTATAAAAGAATTGATAGCACATTATGAGGATACAAAAAGCAACACTTTTTTTAGCCAATTGATAAGTCTCAAACAAAAGGATTCAATAATGGATCACATTGAGGAGTTCCAAAAATTGAATGCAACGGTAAAAAATATTCCATAGGAGCATAGCATTGATGTGTTCATAGGGACTTTAAAGGATAATATCCAACACGATGTTCGCCTTTGGGAACCTGATTCATTAGAGAAGGCATTCAGGTTAGCAAGAAAAATGGAAAGCAAAATTCTGGCAACCAGGAAGCATACCGCTCCAAACTATAAAGATGGAAGTGTTGTTGCCCCTAGCCTTCCACAACCTATAAGGTTGACACCACAACAATTGGAAGAAAGAAGAGCAAAAGGGCTTTGTTACAGTTGTGATAGAAAATACATTAAAGGTCATAAGTTTGCGGAGAAGAAATTATTCTACATAGATTGTGAAGAGGAAGAAGAAAAGGAGCAAGAAAGGTAAAAGAAGAGGATATACTCCAGGAACAAAACCTAGATAAAGAGGAAATGAATCCAACCATATCGTGTAATGCATTGGCTGGAATTACCAGTCCTCAAACCATCAAGATAGAAGGAAAAATCAATAAAAGAAAGGTAATAGTGTTGATTGATTCAGGAAGTGCCCACAATTTTATTCATTGTAAGATAGAAAAATAATTGAATTGCTTCCTATATCCAACACCAGAGTGTTAAGCAATGGTTTCAAATGGAGGAACGATAACTTTCTTTGCAAAGTTCCATAATATCAAGCTATCCATGGGAGAATATGTATTGAAAAGCCCAATGCTTTCCATTCCAATGGGAGGTGTTGATGTTGTACTAGGAGTCCAATGGCTACAATCCTTGGGTACAATAGCTTTTAACTTTCAAGAACGTTTCATGAAATTTTATGCGGAAGGAAAGGAATTTCAATTAAGGGGTATTGTAGGGAAACTGGGAAAGATAATAAGCTCTAACAGTATGAAAAAGCTTCTAGAAAAGGAACAACAAGGTGTATTTACACAATTATGTTCACTAGATGTTTCCACATCGAAATCATCTATTTCTCTAGATCTCCAAAAAGTCTTGGATAATCATTCAAAGGTATTTGAGACTCCCAAAGGTCTCCCACCTATTTGTGATCATGATCATGCTATTCATTTGATTCCAGTAAGTGTTCCTCCAAACATCAGGCCTTATAGATATCCCTATGCCCAAAAGAGAAAAATTGAACGTATGGTTGTAGAAATTCTTGAGGATGGTATAATTCAACCTAGCCAAAGTTCTTTCTTTGCTCTAGTAGTATTCATGCACAAGAAGGATGGATCATGGCACATGTGTCCAGATTATAGGGAGTGTTAGCGCTCGAATATGCCTCAGGCTGAAGAAAGGTGAGGTTCGAGGCAACATCAAACCAAGCTCAGCCTCGTAGCTAGCCCTACGAGGACAGGAGAGGGCTCTCTCCGGGTCTATCTCGGCAAAAAAGTCTTCAAAGGAGCTGAGATGACCGATAAGGAATACTGATTTTAGGCTAGTAAATTGATAGAAAGGGTTGTTTTTGATAAATGATTGGGTTTTCTGGGCTGCACGGGGCAAAGAACAGCTTGAATAGGGAAAGATAATAAAAAACACAGATTATCTCCTGCGGTAAGATAGGTAAGAAATTTAACAATTAAATTGAGATTAAACGGAATGACAAGACTGCTAAGAAGTCGACAAGGGAATAGAACATGGATCCTTGTCAAACAGAAGAAAACATTAAATATGAAAACTTTCTCAAGACAGAGCAAATAAATTGAATTCTGCCTTTCTCACTTAAAAGTATTCATTGAGATGATTATGAATGAAATGAAAACATTACGAGATTACATATGAAACAGTAGAAGAAACATATGTCAAATGTCATACCACAGGAATCTCAGGAGTCAGAGCTATATTTTTCCATTAAATCCCTGTCAAAACTGTACAATAAAGCTCTGTCTTTTTTTTTTCCTTCCCCAGCTCTCAGAACTCTCTCCTTTACAAATGTTTTTACATTAAATAAACTCTGAGAGGTGTTAACTGATTGATGAAAATAAGGAGCAGTTACATCAATAATCATGAAAATAGGAAAACTCTGCTCTAAAAGGAATAGCGTTATATTTGTTTGTTGATGACCAATGAATTGGTAGGACCTGTAGCTAGACTTTCTGAACTGCAGCTTGAAGACCCAAAATAGACCAACCAATTCGATTTCTGTGCTGGGATAGCTATCTGTATTTAAATTTGGCTTTTGACTTTTATTCTTTCCCAAAATGTCACGACAAGTGTCTCTGCTGAAGGCACGTTTCCATGTTGCCACATATGTTCTTTAGATGAATCGAATGCCCACATATTGCAACAACTACAACATTACATTTTCTCTTTGAATGAAGAATAACCTTTTAATAAAAATGGCTTCCATCGCACAATTGTTGCCTTTTACTTTCCTTCACCAAATGTCAAGCTGCTTCACTCGTTGCAACAACTGTTCAACTACGTTATCATCCCACTGCAGACTGGGACACCCAATGGCCTTAAGGCTCTCTAATGCCATGCAATATTCAACACCTTGCAACTCTTGTAATTCAGAGAAATCATTAACATATAGTAATCGAAGTTTTGTGAGCTCATCCAGCCCCTGTATGCTTTTCAACATGACATAGTCAGCTAAGTACAACTGATGCAAAGATACCAAAATTTCAATGCTTGGCAGCTTCTCCGATTTCAACCCTTTAATCACCAACTCCCTAAGTTTTGCAAGACCACAGAGCACTTTTATTTTCTTCAAATTATTACAATCAATCAATTCCAACTCTAGGAGTGCATTTGACAATGTGGAAACCTTCTCGAGATAATGGCAAAAGCTTATGTGAATATATTGAAGGTTGGGGAATACATCTTCATCAAATGGTACCTTTGATATTTGTGTGTTGTACAGTCTTATGTGTTGGAGTTGAAATATGCACTTGTCAACTGAAGAGCCCAAATTACTGCATGTTCTCTGCCCAATCGATTCTATTAAACTCTCTCTTGCTCCTTCAACTCTTATAAATGGTAGTTTGCTTATGGGACAGTCGAGTACTAATTTACCCAACTGAGTTAATTGTATAAAGGAATCCGGCAAACATTTCATTGCCTTGCAATCCCGAAGGTTCAATTGCTTCAAATTCCTTAATTCACCAAGTGAAGGAGGCAGCGTTTCCAGCAAAGGGCTTCCTGTTCAACAATTTTTACAGCCAAATCTGTGTGGGTTTCAATATTTCCAAAACCATTTTCAGGTTCTATTGTAATCAGAGCAATCTCCCCTGTCTTTATGGTTTCCACTACCTTCGCAATAGCAGGACAAAGTGTCCATCATTGAAATAAACTCCACGCCTTCTTCTGGTGATCGAGTCTGTATTAATTTATTTTTATGACGCTGACCTTGAATCTCAGCATATAACCTGTGAGCACTGCCCAATAAATGAAGGATAAAGCAGGGCCAAATTTTACACCATATCATACAATATGTGCATAAATATCCTTTTTTTTCTAAATGTCCCATCTCCTTCACCTTCTTGAGCCTATTGCTTAAACAAGCTTTTTGCAATTGAAATTTGTGTTTATATGCATGCAAATGGCTCTCCCAATCATTCATTAAACTGTTCAACCATGACTAATGGTCTTCCACCTGCAAATGATCTCCTTAGAATTTCATTTCCAAGCAGTAGACACTAAACGCTGCGGATAATCACCATCCTTTCGGAATAGTAGGCACAAATACAAGATCTTTACAAACTGCTGAACATGCAGCCTATGACAAACTCCAAAACAAAACCCACGGATCAAAATACAATGTTTCACAAATTCTGTGATGATTTAGGAAGGAATTACAATGCCTAGTAAAATTTGCAGACCTTTTACCAAACACGACCAAAATAGTTATAATTATGCCTTGTCATCATGGAACCACCAGCGAGTCTCTTTAGGTGATCGACCATTTCTGCAATTTTTGACATATCGATCATTGTCTAGCGGACGCTGCTTCACAGTAGAGCTGGATAACATTGAAAGAATGCTGATGCAGATAGAGCTGACGGTCATAGTTGGAGACCAGGAATCGTACAGAATATCTAGAGATATGTGGCCATTGCTGTAAATATGTGGATGCAGAGGCGCTTGTGGGAGAAAAATAACCTGTGGAGCTTCCAAGGGATAATGATTAGGGAAATCAACTTGTAGTTTATAGGATTCATTGGCATACATTGTGCCAGGGGCTCCTGTCAGCTCAATTATCCATCTCTGCAAATCACCTGGACTATAGCAACAGTAATTGATGCTGTGTGATTGGAAGAAAAGCTTATCTCTGTTGTTTCGAACGACACATTGCAATCCTGAAAACATAGATGCTCAATCGCCTTGGCAAAGAACATGAAGGTTTTCCATCCCATTGCAAGTCGATGGAGTCAACACAAAACTGGGTGCAAGAAAACGTTTTTTAAACTTTGTCTCTGTGTGGGTAGCGCGCCTGCCCAATGGGTAGCGCGCACCTCTGGTGCCTGTCCACAAATCTGCAAACATGTCTTCAGCCTTCCACTGCACCAGCTTGATTTCTGTTTTGGAAACTTGTGAATATAATTTGATTTTTGTCTATCCACAAACTGGGTTAGAATTTGCCAACCCGAATTTTTGTACTTTTTCCATGTTCAACCATAATTATGGTGCAAGTAAAGCTAGTTTGAAGCTCAGACTCAAACGCATGCTTCTAAAACAGGCATAGACAATGAATTTTTCGGAAATCATGTTTTGCTTTCACCCAGTGATTTACAAGATACACAATTATTTCAGCAAAACCTGGAAAGTTAGAAGAATCAACTTATATCTGAAGCTTGTCAATTCATTAATAGTTCACATGCCTACAGATAGCTAAAAAATCCGAGCAATCATGTGTCATCAGTTTGTTTGATTTCACTTTGTCTCTGATTATCTGTTTGTGCTTTTGCAGGGATAGAAGCTGCTGAAACTGAAACAAGATTGAGGAGCTATAGAATTTGAAACATTTTGACATATTACATATTCATCATAAAAACATATTTGATGACTTCTTCTTCAAAACCCTGTTTACAATGACATTCCTGAAATAAACACTTACTGAACCTTCCTCTGGCTTGCACATGTTTTTGAAATACTTCTGAAAACAAAACCCTAAGCTCAAGAATTAAAATGACTCTTTTCTAGACCAGAGTAACATCAGTGACTGCAAATGACAAGAGATGAACCTTGGTGAATTTGACTACAGCGGGTTGACAAGACGGAGTCTAACAGGGAGCTCAACAAGCTCACTATTAAAGATAAGTTTCCCATTCCTATCATTGATGAATTATTGGATGAATTGCATGAATCGATTTACCACCAAGTTAGATCTTCATTTAGGATAGCATCAAATCAGAATGAAGACTAAAAACATTCTAAAACAGCATTTAGAACTCATGAGCATCACTATGAGTTTTTGATCATGCCTTTTGGCCTTACCAATGCACCTTCTACATTTCAAGGTTTGATGAATTCCATTTCATTCCTTAGAAAATTTGTTAGTATTCTTTGATGATATACTAATCTACAACAAGTCTTGGAAGGATCATGTTGAACATGTTGACAGGGTGCTACAAATATTGGAGGAAAAACAATTATATGCAAAAAGATCCAAATGTTTCTTTGGAGTACAAGAGGTGGGATATCTGGGTCATATTGTATCTCATGAAGGAGTTAAGGTAGACCCTACGAAAATTAAAGCCATTAAGGAATGGACAATCCCCACATCCATAAAGCATTTGTGAGGATTTCTCGAGTTGACAGGGTATTATCACAAGTTTGTTAAGAATTATGGGAAAATAGCAGCACCTCTAACAACATTGTTGAAGCAAGATGCATTTTCATGGACTCCAGAAGCAACAAAGGCCTTCGAATATCTTAAACAGGAAAGGTGACAAGCATAGGTCTTAGCTACACCAGACTTCACAAAAAATTTATTGTGGAATGTGATGCTTCTAGAAATGGAATTGGTGTTGTTTTAATGCAAGATGAAAAACCCATTTCTTTCGAAAGTCGTCCAATCAAGGGAAATTATTTACACAAAGCTATTTATGAGAAAGAAATGTTGGTAATACTACATGCACTTAAGAAATGGTGGCCCTACCTAATGGGAAGACACTTCAAGGTAAAAATGGATCATGATAGCCTTAAATACTTTTTAGAACAAAGATTATCCTCTGAAGAGCAACAAAAGTGGGTCACAAAGATGTTGGGTTATGACTTTGAAATCATCTACAAAAAAGGGAAGCAAAATGTTGTGGCAGATGCACTCTCAAGGAAGGATGAGGATGTGGAAGCATTGTTATGTGTCATTTCTATTATCCAACCAGATTGGATAAACGAAGCAAGGGAGGAATGGAAGAACGATGAAGAAGTGTGGGAACTTATTCGAAAGTTACAACAAGATTCCAGTACATCTGATACATTTAGCTAGAAAAAATGATTCGTTATGTTACGAAGATCGTTTATACCTCAGTAAGAATTCCCAACTCAAACAAAAGATTCTTCCGGAATTGTACGCTTCTCCCTTAGGAGGGCACTCAGGATTTTTAAAAGCTTACCACAAGGCTAAGAAGGATTTTTTTTTGGGATGGCCTTAAATCAGATATTCAAAATTTTGTGGTGGAATGTTTGGTATGCCAACAAAATAAAGTTGAAACAATTAAGACACCAGGTCTATTACAACCTTTATCCATTCCAAGCCAACGTTGGGAGGAGGTTTCAATGGATTTTATCATAGTTTTACCCAAGTCTGAGGGAAAGAGTGTCATCATGGTGGTAGTTGACAGACTTACCAAGTATGCACACTTTTGTGCATTATCACATCCATTTAAAGCCAGTACAATTTCTATGGCATTTATGGAAACAATTCAAAAGCTACATGGAAATCCAAAGATTATTGTAAGTGATAGAGATCCCATTTTTACTGGAAATTTTTGGATAGAATTATTTTCTTGTCTTGGTACTCAGTTAGCTCATAGCTC
>APFE031737006.1:48812-60983 GCA_000404065.3 Pinus taeda
AATAGAATGAAACAACAAACAGATCAACATCGCAGTGAAAGAAGTTTTGATGTAGGTGATTGGGTATTCTTAAGGCTACAACCATATAAGAAAATGTCCCTCACGCAAGCTAAGAAGGATAACAAATTATCACCAAAGTATTATGGTCCATACAAGGTGTTGCAAAAGATTGGTACTATGGCATACAAATTGGAGCTTCCTGCAACTTCTCGATTGCACCTAGTTTTCCATGTTTCATGTTTAAAGAAGGTTATAGGTGACAAGCTCCCAGTTCAAACAATATTGCTAGAACATAATGAGGAAGGAAAAATTATATTGGAATCAGAAGTATTCATAGAAACAAGAACTCGACAACTACGAAATTGATACATTTCAGAGTATCTCATCAAGTGGAAGCACTTATCCGCTGAAGATTCAACATGGGAGGATGAGCATTTTATAGAGAAGCATCAAAAGCAACTCAAGCGTTGAGGACAACTCTTTTTTGAAGGAGAGGGGCATGTTAGGTCCCTATAATACCAGTGATGCCCACATTAATATTGTAGTTGTATCCCTTATCAATATTGTTGTGCCCCTATTGTCCCCATATTGTTATTATTGTGCCCCATAGAATCCCCCTTGTTGGACACCTAATCCTCAATGGGTTAGTGTGGAAGCCAAATGAACAAAAGGAGTCCAAGAGACCTTGGGATGTGAAACCCAACAGTCACGATATGTATTATAAATGTATATCTCTTGTTAATAAAAATGGATTCTCATGATTTATCTTTCCTATTCTATTGCTGCCCATGTGTGTTTAACATGGTATCAGGGCAGGCATATTCCTGCCCTGCATAATTAAGTTGAGCCATTTGTTTTATGGCCTTTCTGTGCAAGTTATTTCTGCCATGAATTTCATGAATATTTTCTCATGAATATTTCTTCAGCTAAATTTTAGCTGCAACCTGTTAATACCACTGCTGGTATTTGCTCTTCTCTAAGCGGTTTTTATAATCCTGATACATATAACATTGCGATTCCCTGATGATATTTCATATAATCCACTGTTCATTACTATTCCTGTATTGCCCAACGCTACCTCCTGAGAATTGTCTGTTGATATTCGAATGCCTCTCCTCCCAGGCTGCGCTGCCATATGACTGCATTTGTCAGAACTGTGTTTAATGATGCGTTGCTCACCTCTGCCATATGACTGCATTTGTCAGAACTGTGTTTAATGCGTTTTTATGTCGGTTTCATATTCTTCTCTGACTGCAATGCTCCCACAGAGAAATGACCAAAATTTGTAACGCTGGTCCGTTGATTTGAATCCTGGTGTCAGAGGATTTCATGTATAACCGCCACAGTATGCTTCTCCATTTCCACCGATGCTAGATCTAGATGTCTAGCATCTAATAAGGTGATATGTATGGTTGTTCCATCAAATGATCCATTGTTTAACGCTGCTCCGTTTTTGTATTGCGTAAAAGGATTTACACTGCTCCAATAGAGGCTTTCCATGGTCTAGCTCAGTAATAGGTTGTCCTCTTACATTCCAAACTATACAAATTCTTTTGCTCGACTCTGCAGCAACCCTATTAGGAGATTGAAGTCTAATTGTTGATCCATATATGAAACTGCAATATGATTGTGCCCAGATGTTGCACACTTGCGCGTTATCATGATGTTGATATATGTATCAGAACCAAAAATGCTATGCACGATCTATAGAGTATCACACCAGTAGCAAAATTTGACGGGACGAATGATTTAGTAAATAGTGAGAAATCAAGAAAATGGTGTTAGAAATGGGGCAAAACCTTGTGGTGGACCGGTTATGGCCTCGATTGCTCTATGTGAAACTTCAACTCCTTATATTGGTGGGAGCGGGAGCTTCAGCTGTAGCTGTTACTGCTCGTTCATTGCATTAACGTCTACGTTGAACGTGTCGTGTGAAGATGAAGAATAAGAACCAAAGTTTCAATGCCCCTTCTTCTATCCTGTTTGCGTGCCAGCCTGTTTGGAAGGAATGTAATCTGAAACGACAAAGATCCAACCCGGCTACAACTATCATTGAAGAGCGCCTGAGATGCGAGGCGAGTTGAACTTTAGACGCGGTGGTGCTTCTTCTAATCTTTCATTGGATTGAATCAGAGAATATTCACATTCCAAACCCTTTTTCATGTCTTTAATCATTTCATGAAAAGTTGCAGATAATTTATGCCTGGAGCTAGCTGTTAGTGCTTCTAATACACATCGACTTGTAGCACATTCTGTATCAATCCTTTGATATTGTATGCCATCGTTATCATCATAACTGTTGTGTTTTTTCTGAAAGTGGCAATGGCATGGATGGCCTCAATACTACCTACATTGATGATTTCTCTTGGACAGCATGATCACGTTGGATCTGATATTGTTTTGTACCCAGTTCATCAGAGATAGCAACAAAAAGCTCCACGTCTTTTCCAATCGATTTAGTTTGTTGGTCTGCTTTGTGACCTCGGCAGAGGGAGGCTAAAGGAAAAATGTTGGTTATGGCGTGACCTGAATTATCATTTCCAGACTATGCAATTTGCATTGTCTTGACATTGCATACGTTGTATATGGAGACCTAGACGTGGTTTTAGGTATGTTGACTTTTCTTGAAGGCCTAAATACGTTGGAACAAGTTCTTATCAAGGACTGAAAACAATGAATTGTGTATGCGTTGAATGCTTTGGTGCAGTGTGAATCCTGAATTCATTAATATATTCATTAATCCTAATGCGGTCATATAAAAACCTGTGTATCTGTTCTTTCTTGCCCTGTGTTCATGGTTGTGTTGAATTTTCTACCACTCCTGCGTGTTGAGCTCCAAAAAAAATAAAAAAATAAAAAAATAAAAATCCGTTCATATTTTTATGATGTATCAACGCAGAGGCATTAAGGTTAAGTCGTGGATGGTGTTGGTTCATGTGCATTGAAAGGAATAGTAGTTTATCTTTGTGTGCTAAATGTTGAGACTTTGACTAGCCGTGGTATACATCGAACAAATTTTCAAGGACTGTGTTGAATGGTATGGTTGTGTACAACTCTTATGTGCATTGAACCATCATCGCTGAGCCATTGGAATGGTCAGATGTTGCTACCTTTATTTAACATATCGATTTTCTTTAAAAGCGAAGGTGTTGGGGTTGAAAGAAATTTAGTTATGCACATTTAATCATCAAAAGAACAAAGCCAATGTTGATCATGAAAATGTTGAAGAAATTCCATGCATTCATCCCAAGAAGCACTGAATGACAGATCTCATAAAATCATTTAAATTTTGGTAAAGGAATCTACACAGGGCAGAGACACGAGCTATCACTATAGCTATAGTTGCTCCATGTTTTCAGTCCTTCATAGGCTTGAAATCGCTGGTAACTTTAGGAAAATTGATCAAGATCTCAAGTTGAGGAAAAGAAGACATTGTCTGTCTATAGTTCATTTGGAGTTAAAGGGATTATTGATAAAGGGACATGGACTTGTCCTATAGCGAATCATGAACTAGTTGCAGAGTGGCACCTCTGGTACCAGTGTACATCACTACAAATATCTTCATGCAATTATTACATAAAGTTGAAGTGGACTATTGTTTTCATGCAAATCTGGTATCTCAAATATTCAAGTGGACTATTGTTTTCTTTGAAGAAAGTGGCAAGATCAGAAAATTGTGTTATAATTGTGAAGTTTTGATAGCCATCATTTAGCGAAGGAATATTTGAAGGATACAAGCAAGTTTGCAGTTGTTGCTACCCCAGTTGTGGTATTAAAACTCATTATAGTCTATGTCTACATATATATGCATTGATTCCTTAATTCATTTGCTGCACATTTACAAAGGATTTTTCTGTCTTTGTACTGTGAGTGCTATTACTTTTCTACACTGAGTAGTAGTTGTGATCAGTTTTTAAGGTGTAATCTGACATTGAAGAAAAAAAAAATGGCTAAGATCAGTGAAGTATTAGAGTTCCTCAAAACTCTCATATTGTCTACTAATCATGAAACATTAAAAGTCAGCAAAGTTTCTCTCACAGACATTCAAGTCTGTCTATGAATTACACAAGAGAAAATTGATTTTTTGCAGCTTGAAACTCAGCTACAGCAAGAAGAATTAAAACAGAGTCATCATTCTGAACCTGTTTCTATTCAGAACAATGAAACAGACTCCCATAAACAGCAAGTCAATATTGTTGAAGTTCATTCAGATCCAGTGCCCAATAAAGCAGCAATTGTACATGCAAATCCAGAAACTCAATTTGCACTTCCCAAGCCCATCATCAGACCTTGGGAAAAACTTGTCCACAACAAGCACAGAACTGGTCTTCAATATCACAAGGACTTGTCTTTGCATATTCCAGACTACTCCAAGCCCATTCAATTTTAGAGTGCTGGATTCATTCTTGACAGTTCACTTACTCCTCATGACAGTTCACCTCCAGCTGTTCCAGATTCTGCCTCTCTTCCACAGCAGCAGCAACAACAACAACAACAACAAATTGTGAAATGCCAACATTGTGATCGAGTTGGCCATTTGAAAGATCACTATTTTGATCTTCATCCATGTAAGCACTGTCATAAAACCTGTCATTCTTCACACAGATGCTTCACAAACAAACGTCCTGGAAGAACAAAGATTCATCTTGGATGGATCGCTTCTTGGCAATGGGCATCAACAACCAAGAAGATATTCCAATCACATGTCAGAACTTGTTCCAGAGTATTGAACAGTCTTGCAGTTGAGTTTTCTCTGTCATCTCACCTTGTATCTGACAGGGGGGGAAATGATGGTCATCTACAAGCTTCAAAGCCACATCAAGCGAGCCTGAGCCACAACCTGCCACACTAAGTTTCAGAGTTATAGCTAGAAACAAAGATGCCTATGAACATGCCTTCAATTGGAAATCTGGGACACTTCCTCTAGCAGAAGACTTCATCTTCTTGCCAGTTTCGGAAGAATTCCAAGAACAAAATTGAGAACACTTCCTCTAGCAAAAGACTCCAGCTTCTTGCCAGTTTTGGAAGAGTTCCAAGAATTGCATTAAGAATTCCAAAGTTGTTGGTCATCCTTAAACCATCACAGGTTGAGACTTCCCTTTTCAGGTTGAAGTTCTCCCTTTTATGCGGGGTGAGACCTCCCTTTCATGGTTGAAGGTTTCCCTCTTCAAAACAATAGGAGCACTTCCTCTAGCAGAAGACTTCAGTTTCTTGCCAGTTTTGGAAGAGTTCCAGGAACTGCACTAAGCATTTCAGTGTTAGTGGTCATCCTTAAACCACCGCCCTTTATACCAACATTTCAGAGAGCACATTCAACCTAGTGCTGCCATGCATTTTTAGACATTTTGTATTACAGCTCTCTTCTTGGACTCATACATAACCCTTCGGATTAAGGGGGGGAATGTTGGACACCTAATCCTTAATGGGTTAGTGTGGAAGCCGAATGGAAAAAAGGAGTCCAATGGACCTTTTCTCATGTTTTATCTTTCTTATTCTATTGCTGCCCATGTGTGTTTAACACCTCTATTGTTATTTTTGTGCCTTTATATTATTATTGTTAGGTCGGCTTGGTTATATTGGGACCACTTAGAGTCCTATATATAGAAAGGAGGTTTTATCGTTTGAATCATCCAAGAATTGTTCATTTATGTAATGTAAATGAGGTTTCCCCCTCGAAGAGGCAAAATTCTAAGTCATTGATCTATCTTTTCTATCTTTTTGTGAGCTGGTTTCATAACATAGACACAATGGGTCAAGTGGTTACCTTTGGCTGAATGGTTGTATAACACTTCCTTCCATACTGCAGGAAAAATAACCCAATTTATGGCACTTTATGGATATCATCCACCATCTATCACATCATATTTAAGAGAAAATTCTAAGGTTCAAGTAGTGGAAGATCACATCGAGCAGAAACAACAAGTTCTCCAACTCTTAAAAGATAACCTCACTTTGGCATAGAATAGAATGAAACAATAGGAAGATTAAAATCGTAGTGAAAGAAGTTTTAATGTAGGAAACTAATTATTTCTAAGGCCACAACTATACAAACCAATATCCCTTAGGCAAGCTAAGAAGGATAATAAATTATGACCAAAGTATTATGGTTCGTACAAGGTGTTGCAAAATCTTGGTACCATGGCATACAAATTGGAGCTTCCTGCATCTTTCCGATTGCACCCAATTGTACATGTTTCATGCTTAAAGAAGGTTATAGGTGACAAGCTCTCAGTTTAAACAACATTTCCAGAACTTGACAAGGAAGGAAAAATAATATTGTAACCTAAATCAATCACAGAAACAAGAACTCGACAACTACAAAATCAATCAATTTCAAAGTATTTCATCAAGTGGAAGAACTTACGTGCTAAATATTCCACATGGGAGGATAAGAATTTTATACAGAAGCATCCAAAACTATTCAAGCATTGAGGACAACACTTTTTTGAAGGAGAAGGTCATGTTAGGTCCCTATAATACTAGTGTATTCCCTCATTGTTATTGTCAGCATAGCCCCCTTTTTATTATTTTTGTGCCCATGTTGTCCCTATATTGTTATTAGTGTTCCTTATAGAAGCCCACTATTGTTATTGTTGTGTCCTTACTTATTGTTATGCCAGCTCTGATTATATTGTGACCCCTTAGACTCCTATATATAGAAAGGAGTTTTTCTCATTTGAATCATTGAAGAATTGCTCATTTATGTAATGTAAAGGAGGTTCCCCCCTTGAAGAGGATAATTTTTAAGGCATTGATCTATCTACTTGTGATTTTGTTTCATAACATGATTTATGGCCTTGAAGTTGTAAGATACAACAAGATTCCTAACATTGATTTGTATGCAGTCTAATTTACCAGTAGTGTCACATCTTCTTTGTACAACTTGCAACCTGTAGTCATAGGTATGCTTACTAGCTTGAAATATTCCAGCCCAAATTTCCTCAGAGTTTCCTTGAGATATTTGGATTGGCATATAAACACTCCTTGTGGATATAGGCATTTTACAAACCCAAGAACAAGGACAACTCTCTGCTTATGGACATTTCGAATTATTTTTGGATACATTTTGTAAATTGATTCCCTAATTGCTCCATGTCATTGCCAAATATTATATCATCCACATACCAAATACTATTAGTAGATGGTCACCTTTAGAATTTCATTTAAGTTATTGTCAATATTTCCTTTTGTAAAACCTTGTTTCTGAAGGTATTTATCTAGCCTTTCATACCAAGCTCTAGGGGCCTATTTCAGTCCATACAAAGCCTTCTTTAATTTTCATATAAGACCTTCATATGTGGTGAGTATAAATGCTTATGGCTTCTCAATGTAAACTTCTTCTTCTAAATCTCCATTGGGAAATGTAGACTTCACATCCATATGATATACCTCGATACTTTTATGGGTGGCTAGTGAAAGAAAGATACTAATGGCTTCCATTCATGCTACTGGTGCAAAGGTTTCTTCGAAATACACCCCTTCTATTTGGGCATACCCTTTAAAGACCAAATTGAGCTTTGTTCTTGATTACTTGACCTTACTCATTCAATTTATTTTTGAAAACCCATTTGGTTCCAATAACATTTTTCTCTCTAGGCTTTGGAACATGCCCTTGGGTGTCATTATTTTCAATCTAATCAAGTTATTCTTTCATAGATTTCACCCAGAACTTACCTTCACTTGCTTGGCTTAGATTCTTGGGTTCTATCTACAATAACAGAGTCATACATGCATAACTTGTATTGCCAACAAGTTTTCTCCTAGTTTGGACACCATGTCTTTGATCTCCAAGTATGCGACTCTCAAGATTTTCTTTCTATACATACCTGGAAGGTGTCTTTAGCCTTGGAGCTATGACTTCTTCCTCACCTTAACTATCTGAATATGCTTCTTCCAGATCTGTGGACCTCATATATGAGCTTTCTTCATGTTGTGGGTCTCACAGTCTTTATATTGAAAGGTCACATCATAGCCATTATCACACATTTGTCTAACACTAAGCATATTGTGCTTGATCCCTTCTACATACAACACATTTTGTGGTTTCATTTTCTAATCAAGACTGACTATGCCTTTACCCTTGATTCTTGCTAGAGCATTGTTTCCAAAGGTGACATTATTTCCTCTGTCTTTTTCTTTTAGTGACATAAAATTTCTTTTGTCCCCAGTCATATTTTTGGAACAATGACTATCCACATACCATTTGTTCTCTTGATTATGAGTTGATAAAGAAAGTACACACTACATGCTCCTTTTAGCCTTTCGCTTTCAGCTCCCCTTATCCTGTAGGATAGCCGACTATCTAATATTTTGGAACCTAGACTGATATTCAAAAATTCTTATACGCTCACTTGCTTTGTGCCCAAAATTATTACATTTAAAAAATTCTAATTTTCTTAACAAGGGAGAGAAGACATTTTGATATTTGAGAGAAGATTTTTGAAGTCTATAACTCTGATAATTTTTATATCTAGGATTTTCATTTCTTTCAACTTTGATCATTCTATAATCAACAAATTTATGTCTAAAGATATGAAATTTATAATAATGACCATAAAATAAATAGGCATGCATGGGATTTTGTATGAAAGTACCTTGGTTGTCTGCTTGATTGATTCATCTTCCATTGATCGTCTCCTATATTCCCTGATGCTCTTTTATCTTCCTTGATTCTTCCTTGAATATTCTTCACATATCTCTATGGTTCTTTGAATCCTGTGGACCTGAAGTTGGTCTTTTCCATAGTTTTCTTGTGCTTTCTAAACAAAATTCATTTAAAGCCTTCTTGGTCTTTATTCCCTTGAGATCAGTTATTAAATAAACAACCTTTGCTTCAAGTATTTCATAGTTCTCTTACCATTCCTGGATCAAATCTTAAATAACCTCTTCCTTTCGTTTCGCCTCTTCTAGTTCAATTTTCAAAGGCATAATATCATCTTCTCATGTCTATGAGATCGTTTCCCTTTTTAACTTGAGAAGCTCCTGTTTAAAATTCTTATTTTCCTCTTCTAGTCTCTCACAGGTTCCTTGTTTTTCTTCTAGTAGAAGGACTAAACTATCTATTGAGTGATTTAATTGAAAGTTAAATCCCTGTCATTAATTGTCAGCCTAGGGTTCATGAACTGAAGAGGTATAATTGTACTATATGTACTAGGTGATTATTTATCAGAATAGATTATTCTAATGCATTTAGGACTAATTACAAAATGAATTAAATCACCCTAATCCAAAGTAAACCAAACCAAACATAAAGAAATTGAAATCACACTTGCAAAATTGAAATCACACAATGCTTGCATAAATGAAAGTCACACCACACTTGCATAATTAAAACCACACTTGATGAATTGAAATCACACCACACTTGCATAAATGAAATCACACTTGCTGAATTGAAATCACACTTACACCTGCTAAAATGAAATCACACTTGCTAAAAGGAAAAGCACGCCTGCATAAAATGAAAACACACTTGCTAAAAATACATGATATCATAGCTATACTATGTTACCAATATGTACAAAGATTTGCAAATTGTGGTTGATGGGGGCCCTCCATTTCTAAGCAAGCACACTAAAATATTATCACATCTTGGAGATCAAAGTGGCAGTATGTATTTCATAAAATGAGTTACAAGATATTACAAGAATTCTCTATCATCACTTCACAAATCACATCTTGGATGGAACTTGGAACCTCCAACTAGAAACTAATACTAACACTAACAAATATACAACTACTACCTAACAACCAATACCTAACAATCATTTATATGAAGGGTGCATTCCTATTTATAAAAAAATGGAGGATAACTATTCAATAAATATAGATCCTTATATCTCTCTTAAATCTGCATTTATCTCTTGTGGTTACAACGAATCTCCTAAAAATATAAGATACAAATCCTCTCAAAATTCTCTCATCCATGATTCTTTCCCTTGAATGTGCATAGTTAATGATTGACATCTTCTACAATTCTTCCACAAATCTTCATGAGTTGGAATTTGAACTTCGCATTTTTGGTTGGGTGGCCAAATAAGACCCTTCTAGAATCTCCAAGTAGGCCTACAATATCACAAAACTCATAACACTTTTAGATATATATATGAAAACATGTTAATTTCCTAATATTTATCACAAACTCTTAAATACTTAAAATCAAAGACCTGGAGAATAATAATGATAAACCCATGAGATTATGAAAATGGTTACTTAATGTAAGCTTATGGGGCTATAGAGTTACGGAATGAGGGTAAAATGATGGAAATGAAAGTTGAAGTGGGTGACATTTTGGAGGCCCAACATACCCCGACTCTGAAGATGTTGCATGTCCTCATGCAACTATTTCATTGATTCTCTTAATCATAAGTTGATCTTCTTGAAATGTTTTTCTTATATATGACCTTTGGCTTTGTATTGATTCTCTTCTAACTTTCCATAATCATATCATTTGACAATTTTATTCTTTTTTCAAAGTGTACTTTGAAAGATATTTGATTGCAACATATATATTTGTTATGGTTGGTTCTTGTGTGACAACCAAAATTTTATGAGTATTGGTTCTTGTGTAACAATACTTTTGTTATTTTTGTTGCATAAAAATACTTGAAAACATTGAGAATTACTATTTAAGTCCCATAGTGACTATCAGTCATTTAATATGCTCATCAATAAAACATATAAATGTTTTGAATCAAAATGCAATAATGTTTGATTGGGAAAAATATGTTGGTTAGGATGAAATTAAATGCGACAGGTGGCATCGAATGTGAATATGAATTGATATCCCTTCCCCCCGGCTAAAGGTTCTTTCATTTTTTTGGAAAATGAGAAAGGGAATATAAATGAAGTGAGGTCTTTATTAGTTCCCACTCAGTGGAATAATTCTTATCTATGTGAATATATGTGTCGATGTTGAACATAAAAAATATATTTGTGGATTACTGACCATTAATGAATCCCATTAACCAACAAGCAACTACTCACCATTCATGTCAATGAGAGTTAATATGCCTAAGTACATCTTACTAGGTACGAATAGATGTGTCATAGTCGAGTCACCTAGAAGATCCAACAAACAGGGGACATTGATGTATTCCCACTATTTAGTGGCAAGAGAGCTTGCCATTAAGGCATGAAAGCCTCAAGGTACTTGAAATATCTCTAGTCTTGATCCCAGATGATGTCTCGAAGTTGATGGGTCAAGACTTATTAGAAGGGAGGCCTTAACAAATCTTCCATCATCTAACGTGAGTATAAAATAATAATTTGAAGGACTATAGACGAAATATTTTCATTGAAGAAAGGCTTAGTTGACAGGAAGGAAAAGGAAAATGGGGTGACTTAGCTTTGTAAGGGAGTTGAATGACTTTATTTTTGGGTTAAGGGTGAGTGAAAATGAGGCAAGAAAATTTGAAGATTACAAAGGGAAATGAGTTTTTGGTAGTAGGGAGATGGACAATTATGGATCGAATGCAGGCTTAGAATGAGTAGAAATGTTAAATTTGGTATATATTTCGTAGGAATGGTGTAATGGGTTTGATTTCACATGGAATGATCATGCTCTTCTGAAAGAAACTTGGTCTTTAAAAGGCACTCGTGCATATAGTGATCTTCTTTCATCTTCCTAGAACGTACAAAAACTTACCAATTTCTACAATAAAATGAAAGACTATCGAGAAAGAGAGATGATTAGTCTCTCTTCATTTGATATATACACAAAAAAAACTCATAAATAGTACTAATAAAACAAATTCAAGGATGAAATATTAAATGCACTTTTACTTGGTTGGAAAGAAGTATCATGGATCACCTATTATTGTTTTGTTGGTGACTTCTTCATTGTGTTTCTAACCAATTTTGAGCTTGAGACCACTTATCCATACACTTAATCCTTCATCAATAGACCATAAACCAAATTTTCATAAGTTTCTAAATTGTGTCGATTCTGCCGCTACCAAAAATATGGATCATTGCACTACCTTGTCACTTTACAACTTGCAATTAGACTCAAATGGTGGTTTTGTTGGGTTGTGTTATATTCCTTCCACATAGTTAACAGGGGGTTTGAGGGGTACCCATAACCCCACTTTATGGGGTCCGGGGCAGCGCCCCGGAAAATTTTGGTTTTGGACCCTATGTTAGGTTGGGCGGACCCACCTATGGTTTTGT
>APFE031737016.1:8928-53251 GCA_000404065.3 Pinus taeda
CCCCCGTCTATGAATCTCCTCCTTTGACATAAATGACAAAAGGATGTGCCCTTTGAACTTGTGATTCTTCTTAAGAACTTAGTGATGATAGTAGTAAGTTCATACAAACTTGGAGGTGACAGTGTTGTATACACAAGTAAAAGTGATGGTTCTGCCCTTTTTTCACTGTTCAGATGGCAAGAGACCACTAGGGTTTTCAAGCCAGACTTTTATGGATTCAAAAGAAGCTTGATGATCAAGGAGGAAAAGAGAAATCTACTATAACAGAAAGTTTGTCTACTGAAATTAGGGAAAAGAATGAAATCCAATGCTAAAATCACACCATTTTCTAACTAATTGCCAAGAGACTATGATTCAAAAAGAATTCTAAGTTAACATGTATGAAATTCTACTTTCCTAAGAATATAAGTTCAAAACATCAAACATTACTGATGTGCATGTAAATGACTAGAATAAATATGTTTTTCTTTTTATCTTTTTATGGAAGAGTGTGAAAACTAATCTCTTTTGGCAATGTGGCAGGTGACTTAAGAATGCTGGTGGATGGTTGGAAGGTTTGGGAGACCCTTAGGTGACCTTGTCTACTTTCATAGATTCTTTTCTCTCAATTCAGCCTCAAAACAAACCACTACAGGAAAACCTACAAGATGTCCTAAACACCTATAGGATTCCCTGTATTTCTACAAGATACAACTGAGAGAAAAATGATGGGTGCTAAAGGTGATGGAAGGCTTAGGGAAGGTGGTTGGAGGATGGAATGAAGCAAGAAAATGCCTAAGATCACTCATAACTCAAAACCAAGGTTGGGATATGGTTGGATTTGCTCAACATGCTTAGAGACATTTCCTTGGAAAATGATGAAATTGGCGAGGGTCTTAGTGAAAGCAAAGAATGATCATGGATGGATGAAGTTTGAAGGAGGTTGTTGGCTATGAGATCTCTCTTTACTTCTGAATCACCTGCACTGCATCAAACATTGACATTTACCCAAAAATCATGTAAACAAGGAGAATTTCAACACGCTAGGAAAACATAGTTTAATGAGCTAGTTGTCTACTTCATGCATGAGGAGAACTTGTAGCATAGGATGGAATCATTGATGAGATATAATGTAAGGTTGAAAATGGGAGAAATAATGAGTAGGTCCTACTCTTGTAAATTGATAAAATGATGGCTTGAGTATAGAAAACTCTAAATTCTATGAGAAAGTAGAATTCTATCTTTTTGGGGCTGCATAGGAGTCCTTTCCTAAAATCATGATCCCTAAAGGAAGAAGTGAGGCCAAAACACCTATTGACAAATTTTTGATGGTTCTTTATCTCTTCTAAACTACTACTGAAGTAAAGCACAAATGGTAACAAACTAATAAACAAACTAATCAAATCTATACTACTTGCAATGAAATACTTCTAAGGACAATTTAACCATAAATCTATGAAATCAATCTAAGCATACACATACAAGAAGAGGAGCCTTTGCTACTAGGGTTGAGCCCTAACCCAAGAACTTCAGCCCTCTGATTTAACTCAGTATTGGATCAAGAAAAATCTCTTTCTCATTATCAGAATAGAAAATTACATAGCAATTTCTTCCACAAGTCTAGAGCTCAAAAATAACTAGTATTTTTGCAGCAAAAATTTGAATCCTAATGAGGCTCTAGGCCTCTTTATTTATACAACTAAAGTCCCCAATGGCTTCCTTAAATATAGGGAGGCATGGCTCCCAAAACTCAAGATAAGCTAACTCTTTGACTGTCACTTGATTGGCTGCCTTTTGATCTTCATGACTTGGCTACTTGTACTTCAAGCTAGTGTGATTAATGGAGGAATATTCAAATGAGGAAGGAGTAAATGAAGAGGATTTACCTCCTACAATCTCTCTTCCTTGTCCCCTTCGCGTTTCATCCTTTACTCTTGCCAAAATTCCCTGATTTTCTCTCACAGACCTACATTCAATGCACATTAGTCCACTTAGAGGCATAATATCTCACTTTGACTCATCTCATTAAACAAAATATAATCAAAACATGTAATAAATTGTGAGAAGAGTTGATTTGACTAAGCTAGGAGGTGAATTAAGGTCCATATATTTACCCAATGATGAGGCTCATCATCACCCACCTACTGAAAGTGTTTCTCATCCTTTGAGGAACTTAATCAATATCCATGTCTTTTATAGCCCTAGTGGCCTCCCTGATATCCCACGCTTCTATTGTGGTTTCCTCTTCTTGTGCATAGAATCCTACCTTCCTTTCTATCTTCTCCCACTTCTTTCTTTCTTCCCCTTCCTTCCTTCCTTATAACATCCGCAAGAGAAGTACTCGACTGAGTCTCAAGGCAATCCAATTGACTTTGAGCCTTTGGATGGTTTTCTTGTACATGGGTGTCTTATTCCGTGCTTCTCTTAGTCTTTGAGGAGAATGGTACTCTCTAATGTTCAAATTGTATGGAAAAGTATTCCATCTCCTTTGGTAAGCTTGCATGTTGTCATCCCCTAACAGCCTCAACATATCCTCAAAATATGTAATTGCTTTCTCTTGGGCAAAAAGATAATTGGGTGCAAGGTGAGGATCATTCGCAATTAAATTATGTGTGTTGTTGACAACCTTTGGATTTGATTGCTCAGCTCTTATCATGAGAGTCTTTGTTTGTTCCTTTGCCAATATCTTCTTCATTTCTGCAACCCTTGCTTCCGCATGGTTCATCCATGATGCTAAAGCCATCAACTGTAAATCCCTTAGTTTTGCATTAGGGTCCCATGCATTCAGATCTGTCAAGGCCATGTTATGTAAGTAGAACTTGGACATCTTAGCCCTATCCTCCAATGTGATCACAAAGATCAATGAAATGTCTATAATCCTGGAATGGCATAGTGCCTCTCTATGCTAGGGTATTAATTTAGAACTGCAACCACTGTTCCTTAAGCTATAATTCATAGGACTTAGTTGGCATTCTGCATTGGATTACCTCTAAAGATAGACCAACCATGGTTTCCAATTGATTCTCTTTTTCTTGTAGCTATCCTTTCAAGTATGCATTTTCTACCTCCAACTAAGTTTTCATTATGGCCTCTTTGTCCCTCATGTTATAGTTCTCTGCCCATCTCTCTGAGCTTTTCCTCCATGTGACCTATGTCCTCCACTCCCTTTGACTTGGCAGTCTACATCCATCTATGTGTTCTTTCTCTTTCTTTCTCAAGCTCAAAGAATAATGGGATGGAAATTTTTTGTGGAATGACCCTACCCCCTTCAATAAATCTATAGTAGGAGTCAAGGTTAGGTTAAGGACTAGGTTCCCTTAACTCTGGATCATCCTTCTTTGTTTCTTGCTACATACCCCCTTCCTTATCCAATTTTTGAGTTTCCTGTAGGTTTAGCAGAGTTTCCTGCTGGATTTCCTCTACTTCCTGTAAGTCTTGTTGTGTATCATGTAGGATGTATTTTGCCTTAGATGAGGCATATCTAGTCACAGGCCTTCTCACATAAGTGATAGGAGACTTAGGGGAGGTATGTTCTGAGTATCCTTCTCCTATTTTTTAGCCAAGTCTTCAATAACAATGGGAACCTTGTTGGGAGTTTGAGGTTTTCCATGCCTTATTCTTGTACTTTTTCTTGTTCTAAAGTCCAAAGGAGTTTGTGTCTGTCTTTTTCCTTTTTGTTTAATATGGGTTCTAAGGGCAGTGAGGGTAGTTGTTGCCTCTTTCTCACTAGGTTTTGGAGACACCTCGAGTGACTCCTCATTGACTTCTACCACTTCTTTTCCATTGCCATTTTCATCTTTGTCTTTCTCCTCTTCTTCTCCCTCTAGTTCCTCACCTTGTTCATCAGTTTCCTCCTTGACATCTACTTTTGTTTCTTCACCACTTTCCTTCTCTTTCTCTTCCTCTTCCTCCTCATCTTTTTCTATTCATCCCTCTCTACTTCTTCTTCAACTATTTCAGTCTCATCTTCATCCCTTTCACTAGCAGTGGGGCTCTTGTCATATTTGAGGGCTTTTATACCCTCCTCTTTATGCACGTATCTGAAACTTTTCCATGTGATAAGAATTCTAAGGTTGTGGAGGGCATATTCTATGATGAGTATACTTAACCCATGATGGGCCAGTTGTTGGTAATTTCCTTCCTTCACCTTCATGCTCATACCTATCAGTGATTGAAGAAGGAAGTAGGGTATGATGAGTCTGTGGTGAGGAGGTGTATCTGCTGCAAACCTCAATTCTTCAAGAGGCCTAAATTCGTATCCATGTACCACGGTATACCTACCTTCACACGATATATATTTTATAAGGGTGTAGCTTATTTCATTCTAGGGGTATGGTAGGCTTACTCTTCTTACTCCATTTTTGTCTTCCATGGCCTTCTCTCCCTCTAAAAAGAACTTCTTCTTTGTAGTTTGGCTATTTTCCTTGTCTTCCTTTCTCCAGGGCACTCCTAAGGGGAGTGTGGAAATTATGCTTATGAGTTAAGGGGTGAGATCTATGGAAAAGCCTCTCACCATAATAGTGGCATGGGTCTTAGTTAGTGGAATGAGGGAGAGAGAAAAATATTTGGCTACTTCATCATCATACCCTCTTAATTTCTCAAAGAAACCCATCCAACTATGCCTTGTGAATATTTCTAGCACAGGAGGGTGTTGGTGAATCCTCAAAGTCTTGATGGGCTCCCTTCTATTAAACCCCCCTGTCATTTTGTCTGATGGATGGAGGAGTATATATGTCTGATACAAAATTTTAATGAAGGAGGAATTTGAATTGAACTTTTTGTGGATACAATTCCCTTTTATTGCAATCAATTTCAACAAACAAGACAATTTTTTGTTCCTTTCACATGGAAAAATAGGAGGAAATGTAAATCCTATGTCCTTACAATGCTTGATATAGCCAACCCCTGTTTTTCTCCCTTTGAAATTTCTCACTGCCAATCCTGCAGACTACCTGACTGTCTCCTATAGGATTACTATGGGATCCTATAGGATTGACTGTAGCATCCTGTAGGTGGTCCTCTACATGAAAAAAATGAAATATACCTCTCTTGTAGGCTACTGGAGGTAGAGAGCGACTTTCCTAGTCTGAGCCTCGAGAATGTGAATGCATCTATGCATGGGGATCAATGTTTATTTCCTCTTATGGTTGATTCGAGTGAGGTGGTGTGCTGGAAATTGAGGTACAAATATCTATTTTTGGACCATTGGTCCCACTAACACATAATCATTCTCCTCACCTCATAATCAACTCCCACTTGAGGCATTCGTAGTCTTAACTACTTTCGACCTCATCCTCCTTCTCTTTGACTTGACTGTTGCCATGTGTGTGAGGACAAAATGTTTTGTCCTCGTTCACTGAACAAGGGTACTCTTCCTCACAATCTTGCTTTTCTCTTTGGAGGAAAGATTCGGTGGGAACTGTGTAGATACCAAATAGTTTGCTATCTCACCAAACCACGAAGAGAGAATTGAAATGGTGAATAAGTGTTCATTGAGTAACTAATCATCAACCATTCCTTCGTCACCTGCTAGCAAAGTTAATCTGGACAAAAAATTTGCAACAACATTTCCTTGCTAGGATTATCAATAATGGTTAGATCAAGTTGTTGTAATAAATGTAACCATCTAATAATCCGAGCATTCACATTAGGTTTATTCATTAAATATTTGATTGCAGCATGGTTAGTATGTACAAATGTTTGATAACCTGTAATGTAATGCCTAAATTTGTTCAATAAATGCATAACATATAGGAGCTCCTTTCCGGTCATTGTGTAGTTCAGTTCATCCTTTGACAGATTCTTACTGATAAAGTAAATGGAATAAGGAAATTTTTCATCTATCTAGCATAGAGTTGCTCCTATGGCTTTGTGTGAGGCATCAGTGTGTATATGAAAAGGAAGGGCCCAATTTGGGCGTCTAAGAATCAGTGTAGTGGTTAACTTGTCCTTCATGGTGTCCAGGGCCTCTTGACAGCTTTTTGACCATAGAAACTCAAATTCTTTGGACAAAAACCCAAATAAAGGAGAAGGTAACTTGTTGAAGTCTTTTATAAACCTTTGATAACATCTAGCTAACCCTAGGAAACTTCTAACATCTCTCTGCATTTGTGGAGGTGGGACTCTTTGGATGATAGCTATTTTGTTTCGGTCCACCTGTAATCCTTATTGGGATATTGAATGACCTACCACAGTCCATGTAGTCATCAAGAACTCTCATTTTTCGGGACTAAGAGAGGTTTTCATTTCAATGCATTGGTTCAACACCTTACCTTAGTTGGGTAGATCCTCCTGGAAATCACACCCACAAGGTGTAAAATCATCCATATAAATCTCCACTACATCATGGAATAACTCAGAAAAGATACTCAGGATTGCTCTCTGGAAAGTGGCAGGAGCATTGCATAGGCCAAAAGGAAGGATCCTATAGGTGAAAGTACCCCAAGGACAAGTGAAGGTGGTTTTATCCTGGTCTTTCGAGCTGATCTGGATTTGATTTTACCCACTGGATCCATCTAGGAAAGAGGAAAAAAATTCCCTGTGAGGCCATCAAACACTTGGTCAATGAAAGGTGGAGGGAAATTGTCGTTCTTTGTGGCTTTGTTTAACTCTCTTTAATTGACACAAATCCCCCACTTACAATTTTTCTTTGGAACCAACACCAAAGGAGAGATCTTCTCACTGTTGAAGATAGGGTAAATCAATCTTGCATCTAGTAGCTTTTGTAGCTCTTCTTTGGCTATATCTTTGAGAGCTAGATTCATCCTCCTTTGGGGTTGTCGGACTGGTTTGTAACCTTCTTTGATATAACTGTGGTGAGTACACACTGAGGGGTGCACTTCCTTTGTTTCTTTGTAACTCCAAGCAAAGGCATCTAGGTGTTTCTTTAGCATGTTGCGCAACTTTTCTTCTTGGTGAACAAAAAGAGATGGGTTGATTTTCAAAGTTCTCTCAGGACCAAATTATATGGTTTTGACACTAATAGGGTTGGAATCACCTAGGAATAGATCAATATGATGGTGTTTCTAGGTTTCCTTTACTACTTCTTCTAAAGACAATGTACTGGGAGTTGGACTTTTGAGTATGTGTTCAATCAAATCATTTTTGTTCGGTTGTCCCCCTCCCATTTTTGTTTATAGGGTATAGAGTTGGGAAGAACAAACTTCATCTTCTTCCCCCTCTTCCAGCCATAAAGGTAAGTTATGTTCTAGAGATGGCTAAGCAAGGGGATATAGGACCAACTACTTGGATGTATGCTCATTCTTGATAGTCATATTTCCAGCTCTGCAGCTAATGTAGGCATCAGCAGTGGCTAGCCAGGGCCTCCCAAGGATGAGAGGGTAACTAGTAAGCTAGGCTTTAGGCTGGAGAGCTAGGAAATCTGTAGTGTATTCCCAAGAGTCAATGGAGACCATCACATCCTTCACAATCCCCTCGGGGATCACTGTGGAGCGGTTTGCAAGTTGCAGGAATGTTGTGGTCTTTCTCAATGAACTCTAGAGGTTGAGCTTGAGCATGGTGTCCTTGGTCATCACATTAATGGTAGCCCCAAGATCAATCAAAGTGTGTGGGACAATGGTACCATTGATGTGCACATCTACTACAGGGATTCCAGGGTCCAAATACTTTGGACAGATTACCTGCCCCAACATTAAGTCAGATAGTTATCCAATGACATTAATGGTAGGGGAATCTCTTCTTCACCTCCCTAGATGCTTGAAGCACTTCTCCTTGTTCAACTTTTTGTAAATAGGCACATCTTTAATAGCTTGAAGAAGTGGAATTTTAACATATATATTTTTCAATTCTCCCAGAAGTTCAGTCTCTTCTAGGGTAGGCTAGAATGGTTGGGTTAATCTCTCAGGAAAGGGTGGTGGATTTAATTTAGGCATGCTTTCCTCTCTTTCTTCCTCGACCTCCCTAAGTGGAGGTAGATGTTGGTTGTCTGGGAGCACTCTCCTAGATCTCAGGTTGATTTCTTGAATTTCCACATCATAATTTGGATAGGATTTCTCTCCACTATATACTGGTTGTGGATGTCTGTTTCTCATATTTGGATTTGGCTGGGCAGGCATCTGAAGTTGTTTAGGTGGAGAAAAGTGTAAAATATGTGGTTGAGTAGGTGGTGAAGCTAATAAAGCTGGAACATTATTGTATGGGGGCCTCCACCCCTAGGGCGATGCATTCCACTAAGGTTGTGGTAGAGCATATGGTTGAAATGACTAGCTGGTTGGCTAGGAATGATACTGAGATACAAAGGACCAAGGAGGATGTGTAGGCCAGGAAGGATGAGTAGGGGGTCCCTAAGAGGGAATGGATGTGGTCTGGTTGGGGTTGTAATATGCATGGGATGACCCTTGCATGCCCTACTGGTATGGCCTAGGCCCATGGGTTCTCCTTTGGTTTACGTAGCAGAGCTGTTCAGCTACCCCTTCAAGTCCTTGATATACAGATTTTAGTCTAGGTAGAGAAGGGAACTTGTCTATGGAGTGGTTTTCTTCACAGACCGAGTAGATTTCAATTGAATTCAATGGACATTCATTCCTAGGGTTCCTCCTGGTGCACCTAGGGCAGAAAATGGCTTAGGTTCTCTCTGTTTCCTCTTTTTTCTCTTAATGTCCATAGTGTCCATCTGTAAGGAAAGGGTTTGTAGAATCTCGCTCTTGAAATCCTCCATCATGTTTCCAATTTCACCCTTGATGGATGAATTGGAAGAGGATGGACTAACCATAGGTTGACTAACCCTACCCTTTTTCCTAGCTTCCCTAGAATGGTTTCTAAAGACAGCCTTGATATCCTCATAGGGTAACTGGTAGATGTGCCCTCCTACTAACAAGTTTAGGGTATCTAGAAGATCTTCCCTTACTCCTCTAAGTAGGACTAGCTTCAGTGACTCAGGGTTAAGTGTGCACCTGGCCCTTTTGAAGTTAATCTAAAATCATTCTTCATAATTCTCTAGGGATTCATCATGCCCTAAGGTCATCCTAAAAATTTCCTCTTTAGTGTCTTTAGACCTACAATAGTCTCAATACTTGTTATTGAATGCCTACTGCATCTGAGCCCAAGTGTTGATGCTATCCCGAGGTAAACCCATGAACCAGCACAAAGCTGCATCCTTGAGAGTGGATGGGAATAGTTTCAACTTCTGCTCTTCATTGGTGTAGTCATAGGTTCAACATATGACTGCAAATTCAAATAAGAAAGTGTCTAGATCTTCAGAGGTTAGGCCATGGAAATGAGGCAGGGAAGAGGGGCTTATATTCTTCATCTTAGTATCTCCATTGGTTTCCCTGGTGGGGAGGGCACCCTCAACTCTTTCTCTATTCCATCCATCATTTCTATTTTCAGCCATTGGATTAGTAGGAATGGGTTCTTCTTCTTCTTCTTCCCCTGTAGGTTGTTCAAATATTTCAAGTTGCTCACCTAAGGGTTCCTCCAATTCACAACCACCAAAGAAGAGGGAAGGTTGGCTATTTGAAGTAGTGGGGGTCTTTGGAAAAAAATTCCCTAAGTTATCCCTATTCCTACGAGGCATGATTTTTTATTTTTATTTTTAGTTTTTTTCATTCTTTGAAAGCGATTGCAGAATTGACATTACTGACTGAATGAAAAGTAGCTACTTGAATGAAATCTTACTTGCAGAATGGAAAGGAAAGAAAAGAATGCAGAATGGAAAAGAAAGAAAATAATTACTCTTGCAAAACTGAAACTAATAGAAGAATATTAGAAACAAGAAATGGAAGAAAGAAAGAAGTAATCACATATTACTTAGAAACCTCCCTAACAATGATGCCAAAAAGTGATGAGCACCAATATTGCAGCAAGAATGCTGCAACTCCTGGGGCTACCAGCTTTACTTTATCAACCCGGGGTTCGTACAAACTTGCAGGTGGCAGTGCTGTATTCACAAGTAAAAGTGATGGTTCTGCCCTTTTAACACTATTTAGCTAGTGAGAGACCACTAGTGTTTTTCAAGCCAATCTTCTATGGATTCAAAAGAAGCTTGATTACTGAGGAGGGAAAGAGAAATTTACTCTAAGAGAAAGCTTGTCTACTGCAATAAGGGAAAATATAGAAATCCAATTCTAAAATAAAACCATTTTCTAATTAAATGCTAAGATACTATGCTTAAGAGAGAATGTTAAGTTAACATGTATGAAATTCTATTGTCCTAAGCATATAAGTTCAACTCATCAAACATTACTCATGTGCATGTAAATGACTAGAATAAATCTGTTTTTCTTTTTATCTTTTCATGGAAGAGTGTGAAAGCTAAAATCTTTTGGTGATGTGGCATGTGACTTAGTAATGTTGGTGGATGGTTAGAAGGTTTGGGAGACCCTTAGGTGACCTTGTCTAGCTTCCTAGAGTCTTTTCCCTCAATTCGGCCTCAAAACAGGCCACTACAGGAAAACCTACACAATGTCCTAAAAACCTATAGGATTCCCTATATTTCTACAGGATAAAACCGTGAGTAAAATGATGGGTTTTGAAGGTGATGGAAGGCTTAGGGAAGGTGGTTGGTGGATGGAATGAAGCATGAAAATGCCTAGGATCACTCAGAACTCAAAACCAAGGTTGGGAGATGGTTGGATTTGCTCAACATGCTTGGAGAAGTTTCCTTGGAAAATGACGAAATTGGTGAGGGTATTAGTGAAAGAAAAGAATGATCGTGGATGGATGAAGACACGCGCACTGCATCAAACATTGATATTTGCCCAAAAATCATGTAAACAAGGGGAATTTCAACAAGCTAGGAAAATAGAGTTTAATGAGCTAGCTACCTACATCATGCATGAGGATAGCTTGCAACATAAGATGAAATCATTGATGAGATCTATTGTAAAGATAAATATGGGAGAAATGGTGATGAGTTCCTAGTCTTGTAAATTGATCAAATGCTGGCTTAAGTACAAAAAACTCTAAATTCTATGAGAAAGTAGAATTTTGTCTTTTTGGGGTTGCATAGGAGTCCTTTCTTCAAATCATGATCCCTGAACAAATAAGTGAGGCAAAAACACTTATTGACAACTTTTTGATGGTTCTTTATCTCTTTTAAACCACTGCTGGGGTAAAGAACAAATGGAAGAAAACTAATAAACAAACTAATCAAATCTATACTACTTGCAATGAAATACTTCTATGGACAATTTAACCATGAATCTATGAAATCAATCTAAGAATAAAGATACAAGAGGAGGAGCCTTTGCTGCTAGGGCTGGGCCCTAATCCAAGAGCTTTAGCCCTCTTAATTAACTCAGTATTCGATCAAGAAAAATCTCATTTTCATTATCAAAAAAGAAAATTACATAGCAATGTCTTCCACAAATCTGGAGCTCAAAAATAACTAGTGTTTTTTCAACAAAAATTCGAATCCTAATGAGGCTCTAGGCCTGTTTATTTATACAACTAAAGTTCCCATTGACTTCCTTAAATCTAGGGAGGTTCGGCTCCCAAACTCTAGATAAACTAACTCTTTAACTATCACTTTCTCGGTTAGCTTTTGATCTTCATGACTTGGTTGCTTGTACTCTGAGCTAGTGTGATTGATGGAGGAATATTCAAATGAGGGAGGAGTAAATGAGGAGGATTTACCTCCAAAAATCTCTCTTCCTTATCCCATTTGAGTTTCAGCCTTTACTCTTGCCAAAATTCCCTGATTTTCTCTCACAAACCTGCATTCAATGAACATTAGTACACTAGGCATAATATCTCACTTTGACTCATCTCATTAAACAAAATATAATCAAAACATGTAATAAATTATGAGAAGAGTTGATTTGACTAATCTAGGAGGTGAATTAAGGTCCATATAGTTACCCAATGATGGTACCCATCACAGTTGTCACATATAATCGGCCAACAATTGTTGACCTATACAATGTTTGATTTCCATCTAGTGATTCATCATATTCACTTAATTTATGCCCTGTGACCATGGGTGTGTTAAACAATGCACAATATTCCATTCTAATTTTCTTAAACATCTCCTTGATATACCTGATTTGTGAAATGAATATGCCTTTGTTGGATTGAGAAACACTTTAGCCAAAGAATAATGATAGTCCACCTAACATAGACATCTCGAATTCCTTTTTCATTTCCATCACAAACGTTTTGCAAATTTTGTTTATACCAACTCTAGAACTAATATGTTGTACACAAACCTTGATAATCAACTAATTTTTTCTTTTTGTCTTGATGTAGAGATTACTATTATTGGTTCCCATTTTGAATCCTTATTGTCATAGATATTTTTCAAGTCTTGAATACCAGGTTCTTGGAGCTTGCTTTAGCCCATAAAGTGCTTCCTTGAATTTGGATATAAGATCATTATTTTCTAATAATGAGAGCCCTTATGGCTCTTCAACGTATAATACTTCCCCTATATTTCAATTCAAAAAGGATAAATTGAAATCCATTTGATATACTTTGAAGTTCTTGAAACACACAAATTCTAAAAACATTCTAATAGATTCTACTCTTGCAACTTAGACATGTTTCTTCAATCAATACCTTCAACTTGAGCATAGCCTTTCCAAACTAACCTTTATTTATTTCTTATGATTTAGTCATATTCGCTCAACTTTTTATCAGATCCAACTTGATGCCAACCACATTTAATATTTTGGTCTTGGGACAATTTCACATTTCTCATTCTTTTCCATTTATTCTTTCATCGAGTCAATTTCATAATTGTCTTCACTAGCTTCTATGAAATTATGTCTTAAATTTGTATAACAAGGATAAATTTGCATGTTCTAGTCCACTTGATAATATTTGTCTAGTATACACTCATGTATTCTTTATCACCAATAATTAGTTTTTTTAAAAGATTCTTCTGGATGAATCTAGATTCTTTCTTTATATATTTATTATATGTATATATTCTTCTTCATTTTATTCTTCTTCTTCTTCCTTGTATCTTGTGTCTTCTAGATGTCCATTTGACTATCATTTCTTTTTTTTTGAGTCCTTGCTTCATCTACTTTAAGATTTGTACGTTCTACACTTTTGTGCAATTGTTTATTGTAACATCTGTAATCCCTACTTCTTGATAAATAACCAAGAAACATACATTCATTAGCTCGAGAGTCAAATTTTTGCAAATGCTCATCTTCTCTCTTTATGTAGCACTTTCTCTTGAAAAAATTGAAGTTTTTGACTAGCACTAATATTCCTTTCCAAAGTTCATTAATTGTTTTGTTGTTGTTGACTCTATTTGTCGCCTATTTAGAATAACAATGTAAACTTTGAAACCGGAACTGATATTGTTACCCGTTTCATAGAGATAGCAAAAAAGTGACCCGATTTTGAAAAGGGGTGATGCAGATCATATATGTTTTTTTAGAGCATAGTTTTTAGCACTTTAGTTTTTTTTATGTACATTACATTTTAGAATGGAAGTGATTTTCATGCTGATTTAAAAAATTGGCGATTTTGCATCAAAACCTTTTTTTAAAAGACCTATTCTTTGGCTTTAGATTTTATATGTATGAAATGTGAATAGTTATTTTCTAAATTTAACAATTCTTTAAATCATCTTCTTCATATTTTCTTTTCTTTTCTTTTTTGTAGTGAGGTTTTTAATGTTTTTCATATTTAAAGAAGAAGATCAGTGTTTTGAATTTTTGATATTCTGCATATCTATACATTGTTAATTAATTTTTCAATGCACATGAAATAATAGTCTCTAAAAAACAATAATTTTTAAAATTGACATAAAAATAACCATTTTCAGCATAAATATAACTAAAAAACTACATGTTTTGATAATTTTTTGCTAGAAATGACATGTCAAATCACAAATTCTATAGGAAAATTTTAACTGAAAAGGGTTAAATATTAGTTTTTTTTATAAACTTCATGTCAAAATAATAATAATAATCACTTTTTTTTTTTCAAAAAATAATGATTAATATAAAAATTAATGTGAAAATCACATAATACAAATATTTAACAAATAACAACATTAATTGAGTGCTTATTCTTCTCATAAAATGTCAAAGTCAAAACATTACAAGTATAACTAATTAATAGTTACAAAAAATGAGCTTGATTTCCAAGCATAACTTAAATTTAATCTAAAATATCACGTAATCCAAACTCTTCACCCTCTAGAGTTTCATCATTGTCTGATTCAACAATATTTTTTGCTTCATTTTGCTCATTTTCCTCTTCTAATGGATCTTTGATGCCTGCGAATCTCCCAATGTACGCTTTTCCAATCATTCCATGTAATGGTGGTTGGGTTTCCTTTGCCTTTTTTGCCACACATGATTGACTAAAGTCCCCTTTATTCAACCCAATTTCTTGCATTGCACCTGGAAGAAATTGAAGAGAATTAATTCTTTACTGAATAGAATTGCACTGTATTGGATCTTTTTCAATGGCAATGCAATTTCTTCCTTTTTGAAGGCAACACGCTAGTGTTGTACCTAATTATCAAGCACAAAATAAATAATGAAGTAAATTAGTACAATGGAATATAAATTAAGAAAATAAATCGAGAGCCAGAAAATAAATCTAGAACCTAGTCTCCTTCACTTGAACATATGTCTATAATATAGTTAATCAATAACTGTGGTTTTTGATAAATGTTAGCTATCTCTTATTTTTCTTCTTTGCCTTCATGTGTTAGTTTTCTCACAATAGCATCATAAGTCAGTACTTGGCTATGACCCATTCCATCTACCCGATTAAAAATCATAGAAATATACCTATCATCTTTTGGCCAACTGTCAATATGGATAAACTGACAATAATTTATAAATGTTTGATCTTGATGGTTAAGAAGATTTTACTTTTTCCTGTAACATGAAATAGTAAAAGTTTAATTAACTTGTACATAAATGAATTTTTTAACATTAATGAAATATACATTTTAAACTTCTTACCATGTAAGCTGCATCCTTGAGTTTGTTTTCCCCTGGAAGATTGACAATAACATTGCCAATTGTGTGTCTGAACGAAATGTCACAACTCTCCATAATGGTGATGATGTGACTTCTAGAAATCCCGCAACCACTTTACTAAGAGCTTGATAAGTATAAGGGTCACTATCATAGTCAATGTTTGGAACATTGAAACCATGGGGAATATTTGCAATAACTAAGGCATAATCCCTTTTAGGTATGAGTTTAGCAATGTCTTCACAGTGGCCTTGTATTACTTGATATTGAATAATTTCAAGCCCATTCCAAATGTAATGAGTAAGAGGTGGATCAAGTTCAACATTCTTAAGAGGCTGCTTCTTCAGTCTTTCGACCTTATTTTTTTCAATAAAAGTTATGAAACTATCTAGTGATCCATTTGCATCCTTCCTCATCTTTAATAAAATAAGCAAATATATGTGTAAGTTATAAAATAAAAATAGTATACAGATGAATGTATAAATCAACATACCTTTTTAAATGCAAGATAATAAAAAAAAAAAAAAAAAAAAAAAAAATTAATGTTGATGTAGAACTTGACTCTGGATAGTTGCGTACAACATCATCCCAACTATATTCATTCAACAATTTAACCATTTTTTCTTGAATTTTCATGTAAAATTTGTGAATGCATAAATAACGTAAAAAGGCTAATATAATGATATGTATAAAAAATACTACCAGGAAAAATATGTTATATTTAAAAGAAAATTATAATCTAGAAATAAGTAAAAATAATTCAAAAAACATTTGAAATTCATCAGTCATTTCCTCCAATGATAATTCTCGTGACCTCACATGAGATAATATTGCTTTGACAAGTTTTTCATCATTCACTCCTTGCAATGCTCTCCAAGGTGTGATAGTCGTATCTTCTGGAGGTTGCTTCATTTCAGGACCTGATTTACTATTGCTACATATCAAAGGTTTAGACCTTTTGACCTTCTGGATTTTAATGCCAATGCTCTCCCACATGATAAATATTTTATTAATCAATTCCCATATCTCTCCAACTCTAAATTCCAACTGGGAAGTGTTATCAATATCTCTGAATAAATTAGTATTTACTATGCTGCCTTTTAAATTGATTTTCTCTTCAATTTGATAACCTATTTCCATAAAACATTCCTTTTGGAAATCTATAGTAACTTTTAGCTTTGTTGGAAATAATACTGAGAGGGGGGGTGAATCAATATTATCAGATCAATAATTTAATTTTCCAAACAGATTTGTATACGCTACTTTAGCTAAGTGAACTAGCGTGTATACACAACTGTACTTAAAGCAATCAATGTATATGTAGAGAACTTTTGATTTACCCAATTTTTCATGCATTGAACTTTATAACCAATATATCAGAGATTTATTAGAAAGTGTAGTAAAATTAGAACACATAAGCAACACACATGAACACCATGATATAAGGTGGAAACCCAATGTGGGTGAAAACCACCTGCTACTATCGTCTCTACCTTCTTTTAGTAATAACAAAATCTGTTTAAAATTTTGTATTGGTGCAGACATATACCAGTACGCAAACTTTTACTTGCAGAAGGTTACAACCTTCTCTCATTCTCCAGCTTCTACTGGAAGGGAGCTACAACCCCCTAACTCTTGTACTCGCCAATATGTTTACTAGTATGTAGGTTGCGACCTACAGAATGTTATGACCTTCTTTCCTCCTCCAAGGACCACGTTTCATAAATTTTCAGAGTGGATCCATTAACAACATCATAACTATAATTCAATCATCAAATACATCTACATCAACCAATCACTTTTTGAAACAACCACAACCGAATCAATCAATCATTTTGACAACCCATCAATCTGATCATTCATAATACTGTCACTAGAATATAGTAACAAGAACCCAAACCCAAACCCAGAACTTTGCAACAGCAAATAGAAACAACTGAAACATACTTTATAAGGTATACGCTAATTCCATGCGTCGAACTTGCATTTATACACCCTTTTCTCAAGGCCAACCAGTGTATACATCTGCAAATATTAATTCATAATTATGTAGCTATTCCAAACTTTAGTTATAATATTTACAAAATAACATATCCATCCATATTTAGATCTAGAATAAACATGATCAAACCATATAAAGATAATTCATTTCAATCCTTGAGATCAAGATCCATTGTTAGATCTTATCCTCCATCAACTGCTAAGGTTCATTCCTGGTTTAGATCAAGCACAACACCATAAGCCAATAACCTACATACCAGATCTCACACTTCATCACATATTTGATTCTTGCACACATGGCCTAATGATCTTCTCCCCCTTTTATAGTTTTAGGCCTTTCTAAATACCATGGTCCAAAACCACTTAGGACCAATACCTTGGACCAAATACCTAGGGTCAAAACCTCAGACCAGATACCTTGGACCAATAACATGGATCAAAATACCATGGACCAATAACATGGATCAAAATACCATGGACCAAATGCCTTGGATCAAAATCTCAGTTTTCCAAGATATACGCACTTTTCTTTTTGTGAAAGTGCATGTGTACGTATACGCAACTTGTGTTCATTGAACCTACGTGTATATGCACCTTGGTCAAGGTGAACCTGCATATACCTCTCTTTCTTCATTCTTTATAGTCTTATATGTAATTGTTTGTTGTTAACCTATTGTACTGTGATCTTTCATTTAAGTGAGTTGCCATCAAGTACAACACTTATATCATAATGCGAACAATCTCCCCCTTGGGACTTGATGGAAACAACAACACCAAGTCACTCTCTCCCTTTGACATCAAGGGAAAAGGGTCATGCTCCCCCTAAGTACATGTTGAATTCTCTGATATGCTGAAATGTACTGATACGGCTCCCATGATTGGGTCCATGCTCCACCTGAGCACTAGGAAAGTTTGCAAGAAGATTTTCTAAAAAATAACATGACTCTATAAATCAACTATGTGAGGATGACCTTCCTATCACCAATGACTCATACGTCCATCTCCCAACCAAGTGTGGATATACCAAATTTGACTCATCCACCCAACCAAGTGGGGATATACCAATTGTTTATACATGACAAAGCCAAGAAATATTACATCATCCATCCCATGCATACTGGGGTTACAAATTATGTCTTTTCATGACCTTTACATTAAATGCTGACATTTATAGTAAGGACAACTGATCTAAACAAGACCATGATAGTCATCAGCAACTATCATACACCATATATGATCTGCACCATTAGCAACATCAGGATCAACAACCTATATATTTCCATCATCAAATGAGTCATCTGAATCAAAACAATTATGCGGATCTGTACCAAGATCTTCTAAGATAATGCCAACTATGCATTATTAGAATCATATGCTCCCCCTGAACCTGTGCCAGATGTCCACTGTAAGATCTAATTATTGCATATACCAGTAAGAAATATCAAGGCATCATCATCAATCAGATATACATCAAGTTATCAAAAACTTATGAGGACCAACATATTTCCACATGTTATCAGTAGATTGTAACCATCATCAAACATAGCATATAATTGATAGAACCATATTAGACCTCTTTTTCCTGAGTTTGGCCCACTGCTTTTCCTCAAACCAACGTATACGTGATTGTGCCCATAGAAACACACCTATGTATGCGACTACGCTTCATAAAACTCGTGTATAACAACCCTTCTCTGAAAAAATAGAATTTAATAGCAGGATGATGTAGCAACTACTCCTAGCTTTTGTCTGAGATATTCAGTTGTCTCTCTAGGTAGTGGTTTAGTGAATATATCAGCAACCTGTTCTTTGGAGGGAACATACTCCAATTTGACCTTTTGTTCAAGCACTTGTTCACGTAGAAAATGATATTTGATGGGCATGTGCTTGGTCTTGGAGTGCATGATTAGATTCTTTGAAATATTGATGGCACTTGTATTATAACATAGAATGGAGATGGGTGGAGCACATGTGATCTAAATGTCTTGCAAGGTTTTCATCATCCAAAGTAGTTGTACGTAGCAAGATGCAGCAAACACATATTCTACTTCAGTTGTAGATAATGCAATTGAACTTTGTTTCTTGCTTAAAAAGGACACTAGCATGGAACCTGTTAGAGTCGGTTTGTTCAGCCCTCCGTTAGAGATCAAAAACTCTTTGTTGCATTTAATTTTAGGTGTCCCATTCTTCTCGATCACCTGCATTCCATTTAGGATCATCGATCCTCTGACGGAAGGGTCTTGTCCCCATACTTCACTCATGTCATTTACCTGCTAGTTGATGTATGTTCATAAAAAAAACATATACTGTATTCTTTTCATAAAAATTTGCAAAATGTTGTCTTTAGGATTTCAGTGTCAAGTAGGTCTAGGGTCTCATTATGATTTTGTCAATAACTTCTTCAGAGTGTCCGATAATCACCAACAGGCCATGAGGATGTTCCTAATAAGTTTTCATTCCATAATTTTCATCACCAATAATGCTGAGAATGATTCTTCTTCAAAACTCTGTTTTGAAGAACAAATCGTTAAAATTGTTTTGTGTAATAAATATGTGATTTTTCAGTTCTACAGTTTTTCAGTGCAGCCCTGGTCATCCTTTACTAAATTCCATGTCAGCCATTCCTGCAAAAAATTTCCAAGAGTTTCATCATTCCAGTCAAAAAATCAAAGGAAACAACCAAAAAACAGAGTTTCTATTAAAAGTGGAAAGTACCAAAGTGTAAACATTACAAAAATGGGTTTGACAAAAGAAAAATCAAAATCCATGGACATATGAGATATTTGCCATTTTGCAAGTTCATTTGCATGCCAAGATCGAAGAGCAAGCAATTCAAAGCAATTTTTTTGCACAAGTGTGAAATTGGGTGACATTGGAAGAAACTTGGCAGGCGCGACGCATAGAGCAGGTGGCACGGTGCACTGGGGAGGTGCAGCGCACTGGGAGCGAACGCATAGTGCAAAATAACATGGGCATGGCATACTGGGAAGGCGTGGTGCATTGGGTATGCAGCGCAGCGCATTGGGTATGCGACACAGCGCATTGGGTATGCGGCACAGCGCATACAGTTAAAGGCTCGAAACCACTCAAAATTCCTCCAAATTTCCAATAACTTGCATGGATTTGCCAGGTAGAGCCTTCATCTTGGTGTTTCATCCAATTTTGTGATAAGCTATGTTGGTTTATGGATGATAATGGTTGAAACAAAAATATCAAACCCTACCTATAAAGTACCTCAAGGAAACTTGCTGTTAGGGTTTCAAAATCATTGTTCTGTTACCAAATTCACTCCTCCTTCCCATTTCTCCCTTGTTTTCATCATTCCCTAATTCCCTACCCCCCTAAGCTCATTAATTCCTTCTCCTAAATTCTCTTTCCCAAATTCTCAAATCCAACACCCTAAACCCTACACAATAATTCCTAACCCTATACATAAAACCCCTCAAACCGTCCTACATTTCCCTAACAAAATTTTTCCCAATAGTCCCTGATCCCTTACTATTTTCCCCCTTCTTAACAGTCCCTTGTTTCATTTGTTTTTCCCTTGGTGGCAGAGTTCAACCACATCACAAAAGAGCAGTCCAATACAGTTTTATACACCAACATCTTTTTCTCCAAGGAATTTTGTTTAGCAGCAGTTATGTCATCTGGTCATTCATCCAATTATGAAGTGGAGACCCAAAGTGACTCACCATGGAGGGACATGCACCCCGGAGGCCTCATAAAAGTGGCAGACATGCTAGAGAAGAACCAAACACCCTTATAGAATTGTAGGCCTACCCTCTTGCCATCTCTTGTTTCCAGTTTCAGTCATGTTATGAATTTTGTGAGAAGGTTGCTACTGTTCAAGTCCATCATGAGCTGGCTCGCTTGTTTGTATTGCATTTACATGGTGATTGAGTTACTTTGGTTGGTGTCGCTTTCACACTTAAACCAGATTCTATCTCATTAGGAACCGGCATACCTAACATTGGAGAGCCATGGAACAAGAGGCAGAAGATTGATCGGCAACATTATGAGCCATATATTAAACCCAATTTCTTGAGGCAGCTAAAGAGAGTGTTCCCTTTCCGATATCTCAAAGATGAATATGCTCCACTAATGAAATTAATCATGAAGTATTTCAGCTGTGAAGGTCGTTTCTCCCGATTATATGCTTATCACATCAGGTTGCTCATGCATTTCACTCGGGTACGGATGATGAACATCCCATATTTCATATGCCGAAACATAGAAAGGATGACCATCCTTGTGCAGCACAAGACCCCCCAGTAGCAGTTCAACAGTATTTGCCATTTTGCTCTCATCAAGATTTTGGTGGTTCATCAGCTTGGATTACAGGGCATCACTTAGGATGATTTCATCTCTCGTGACTTTTTCAGAGCTTCACAGGGACTTTCAGAGGTTGGGCATGAGACCGGTGTACCTTCTCATCAGCATGAAGGCCATGATCCACACACTGCTACTATACCGGTTTTCATTACTTATCAGAAGGGCACCAGGCAATTATTCGCGGCAGCAAAGAGAGTGTTATCTCCACCTAGGGTGGAAGGTGCCTCGCTTCTGACATCAGCACCACAGGTACAGGATAGAGGCAAGAGGCCAATGCAGTACGAGGGGCCTTCAGGTGAGCGGGACTTTATTCTTGTTCAGGATGACGATACAGACATGGGCCCGCAAAATGCACATCTTAGAGAGATCATCCAGGAGCAGCAGGTAGAGATCAAAGCCTTGTCCCTCAACTTGGAGAGGGCTAAGTGGACTATGAAATACTTGGAGCAGAGAAACAAACAGCTTGAAGATCAGCAAGCAATCATGGAGTTGCAAAACATCCGTGAGAATCGCCAAGCTGCCCAAAGGAGGAGGATCAAATTCACTTCATTGGAGCAAGAGATTAATGATGATCGGGAGTCTTGGCTCGAGAGAATCAATATCCACCTAGAGAGACTACTGGAAAAGGTCGATAGGGACAAAGCTTTGTTGAGACACATGGTTTTCCATTACAGGGCACGCAATATGAGTTCCAAGGCACGAACAAGGAATCTAAAGGCAAAATTGAAGAAAGCAACAAAGAAGCAAAAGAGGCAAAAGGAGCATGATCGTCTTCAGATATTGGCTGAAGCCTCTTTAGCCCAGCATGACACTTGATAGAGAAGGTACAGCCCAAATTCCAAGAAATTTGGAGCAATTTTTGCATATTTGGAAATTTTTGCACTAAAAAACAGGTTTTGCCTCCCTATGCGCCACACCACGTGGTGCTCGCTTTTGCTAGAGGGCTCCAAATTGCAAAACATTTACATTTTTGGATTTGGAATGAAAAATCATGATTGCTGGTGCATGGCCAAGAAGTTTGGGTAAGTTTTGAGTCCCCAAGAACTTAAAAAGACCCAAAAAATGACCTCTTTGCCCCTATTTTGGCACATAGGAAGCAGTCTTGGGAGATTGAAGTTTTGAAGGGGAAAATGGACACCAAACTGGAAAATTCCACTTGGGTTGGAAAGTCGACAGGCCGGGCTTTCCAACAAGCTATCATGAGTGCAATTTGGACCCCAGGAAGGGCCTTCAATGTAGCTCCAATGTGCCGCGACACATAGAGAATCAGGCGCAGTGCATAGAGGACTTTTGGCTTATTTTTCACTATATAGCTCAGAAATTCACCCAGTTTTGACTAGTTTTTCTTTTTGATGTAATTATTGATCTACCATGATGTAATTGGAGGACCCTGATGTAATATTGGCACATTTTTACTTGTTCTAGAGGATTCATTCACTAAAAAGAGAAAATTTAATGAATGAATCAGTTTCCTACCTTATAGAGGCAAGTTGTTTTGATTGCCTAGATTTCATTGCTTTGTTTAGAATTGGTTGAAACAGCTCCTAGAATGATGATCTCAACCCCTAGAGGCATGGGAATGGATTAGGATAGTCTATATCATTTATTTTCTAATTCATTGTCAGGGTTGGACACTAGGGATTGCTTGGCACATCATTATACATTTGATCTCTCCATTTTTGGCTAAGGAAAGACCATGGTTTTGCAGCACTTGTTGGGATCCATGTGGCTCTGTATTTTGATGGTGTTTTTCTCTATGTAATTTTAAGTTCATTGATGTTTATGTGTATCATTTTACCTTCTCTTTTCTTCTGAAATTAAACAAATGAGTGATTAAGGTAGAATTCACTAGACTGCTGCGCTCTGCCTTGAAATTTTGTTTAATTTTCAATGTTTTCATCTGTTTGAGGAGGACTCTTGACACTCTCTTGCCCTCCTTGGCTCCTCACTGGTCTGATCCATCCATTCATTCACTCCAAAGCATCAAAACAATTTCCTTCCTTGCCCCAACTAGAACTTTGCAAAAAACACTGTGCCTCATCCCTGGACCCAAATTTCCCTTTCCCTTTTTCCAACAAAAATCCCCCAAAAACTCAAATCAATCCTTGCACTACATACCTAGCCTAAGATCAGTTGTAAAATCAGTCATCTCAAGCCCTATCGATTATCTTTTCTAAGATTGACTCGGAGAGATCTCTCTCCTGTCCTCGTAGGGCTAGCTACGAGGCTGAGTGTGGTTTGATGCAAACCTAGAAGCTTACCTTTCCAGCCTAAGGTAAATCTAGGCTCTAACATAGTGGCGACCATACTGGGGAAGAAAATGGTTTTCTTGTTGATGTCATTTGTTTTATAAGCTACGGACGGAGTCTGAAGACTAGCCAGGTAGCTTTCAAAACACTTTTTCTTTGCATTAGCAAAAGTAGATAAACTCTGCTTCAGTCAATCTCTAGTCTAGCTTGTGAACGTGACACTTGACTTGTGAATTACCCCCAGTACATCAGATCATTCTAGACTTTGGGTGATGAGTCTAGAATTCGATAGGCTAAAATCATTCACCTAGCGACTTCATTCACTGAAAAATCTAGAGATCAATGCTTCATGGTGACTCCATTGCAGCAAGATTAGTAGCTTTAAGATTTTCAAGATGGAACGGGTTGCAAGAAGATATGCTCCCATGAGCCGATATCACATCCCAGGTTTTCCAAATAAAATGCCCAAGGTGGATTGGCTTCAGAATTTGCCTATGTTCAGAAATGTGGAAGGTAATGATGCTGCTCTTCATCTGGTGAAAGTTCACATTCATGTGCATAACTTAAAGATCAATTTTCCTGAAGACTGTCTGATGAAAATGTTTATGGCTATTCTGGAAGATGAAGCCCGATCTTGGTATGAAAGTTTGCCACCTGCTTCTATTTATTGTCTAAACGATTTTCATACAATATTCTTTGAAAGGTATAAAGAATCTTGTCCATCCTTAATATTAGTGCAGAATTGTTGTGAACATGTTAGTAGTTTCATTGAAGATCTTGAGAATTTTTATAGAGATAATGAATTGATGGACGGAGAAATCATGGAAGCATTGTATGAAAATTTGTTTCAGAAGCATACAAAAATCTTAGAGGATACTTATCAAGATTAGTAGGTTGAAGATTTCCATATTGCTGAAAATGATGAGAGAAGAAGCTTTATTTCAGATCTGGTTGAAATAAAGGATGATACGCAGGAAAATGATGTTCTAATCTTAGATAATGATGATGATAAATCAGATCGAGAGACAGATTGTGATGAGGAAAAACATGTTGTTCCGGATCTCATAAAAGAGAGTTTCATTGTTGAGGCTGCCTCAAATGAAGAAAACAGAGTTACAAACCTAAATGCTCTCATCCCACTAGAACTAGATCTTCACGAGGAGGTAGTTCATTCCCTCTATGAAATACAAGATGATATCTTCGCTCAAGTAAGTGAAAAATCTTCCTTGGATGAATCATTGGTAGATGATAGAAATGTCATATTTGAGTATCAAGAATCATCTTAAGTTTCTTTTCTTATGATTGATGAATGTAATGAGAAACTTGACAATCTGGTTGTTATATCATATGAAGATGATCAAAATAATATTCAGACTACAGAAGATCAAAACATTCAACACTGCCTTTCAGATTCTTCTTCATATGTCTCATGTTTTGAAATGTTTTTCCAAGAGGAGATCTGCTCATCTACTTGTTCAGAATTATTTGAGGACTAGGAACATACTTTTACTGAAGTACATTATGAAGGAAGATTAGAATCAAAAGAAAAAGACACCTTGTTTCTTCAGCAGGAGGTAAATCTTCATGTCTTTCAGTATCAAATGGAAAATTTGTTGCAGTCAGTAGTGAAGGTGATTATCGCAGTATTCAGTGATGAAGGAGATCCTGGTCAATTATGTTTTTGGATGCCCAGTTACCATTATTTATTGTTGACCAGAAGATCTGATCAAGAGAATCAATCAAGGAGGCATCTGCTTAATTGGTTACATTGGAAGGCACACTACACATGATTGTACATATTCCATCAGCAGGCAGTTGTTTTTCATCATGATTTGAAACCCTAGAAGCTTGATGGACTGCTGCCATGAAACAAGCTTTGTAAGTTCTTGTTTTAGTTAAGTTAGTCATGAGTCATTTATTTTTGCATCGAGTCAGTTTTTTCAGTCATTTTAGTTTCAAAATTGAGTCAGTTTGAGTCACGTTTCAGTCAATAAATTGAGTCAAAAGTCTTGTATGGATTTCTTGAAATAATGGACTCCATAGCCCAATGGATCAAGGCACTGCCTACTCTCCCAGAAGTCTGTAGTTCTTGGCACCTGCAAGGAGCCACCATCCCCATTGGAGCCAATGTTAGAGTCGGTCTGTTCATCCCTCCATCAGAGATCAAAAAATCTTTATTGCATTTCATTTTAGGTGTTCCATTCTGCTTGCTCACCTGCATTCCATTTAAGAGCATCGATCCTCTAACAGAAGGGTCTTGTCCCCATACTGTACTCATGTCATTTACCTGTTGGTTGATGTCTGTTCATAAAAAAAACATACACTGTCTTCTTTTCATAAAAATTTGCAAAATGTTGTCTTTAGGGTTTCAGTGTCAAGTAGGTCTAGGGTCTCATTAGGATTTTGTCAATAAATGCTTCAGAGTGTCCGATAATCACCAGCAGGCCATGAGGATGTTCCTAATAAGTTTTCATTCCATAATTTTCATCACCAATAATGTTGAGAATGATTCGTCTTCAAAACTCTGTTTTGAAGAAGAAATCATGAAAATTGTTTTGTGTAATAAATATGTAATTTTTCAGTCTACATCTTTTTAGTGCAGCCTTGGTCATCCTTTGCCAAATTCCATGTCAACCATTCCTGCAAAAAATTGCCAATATTTTCATCATTCTAGTCAAAAAATCAAAGGAAACAACCAAAAAACAGACTTTCTATTAAAAGTGGAAAGTGCCAAAGTGTAAACATTTCAAAAATGGGTTTGACAAAAGAAAAATCAAAATCCATGGCTATATGAGATATTTTCCAGTTTGCAAGTTCATTTGCATGCCAAGACCGAAGAGCAAGCAATTCAAAGAAAGTTTTGTGCACAAGTGTGAAATTGGGTGACATTGGAAGAAACTTGGTGGGCGCGACACATAGACCAGGTGGCGCGACGCACTAGGGAGGCGTGGCATTGGGAGTGAACGTATAGTGCAAAATAACACGGGCGTGGTGCACTGGGAAGGCGCGGTGCATACAGTTAAAGGCTTGAAACCGCTGAAAATTCCTCCAAATTGCCAATAACTTGCACGTATTTGCCAGGTAGAGCCTTCATCTTGGTGTTTCATCCAATTTTATGATAAGCTATGGTGGTTTATGGATGATAATGGTTGAAACAAAAATATCAAACCCTACCTCTAAAGTACCTCAAGGAAACTTGTTGTTAGGGTTTTGAAATCATTGTTCTGTTACCAAATTCACTCCTCCTTCCCATTTCTCCCTTGTTTTCATCATTCCCTAATTCCCTACCCCCCTAAGTTCATTAGTTCCTTCTCCTAAATTCTCTTTCCCAAATTCTCAAATCCAACACCTCAAACCCTACACAATAATTCCTAATCCTATACATAAAACCCCTCAAACCGTCCTACATTTCCCTAACACAATTTATCCCAATAGTCCCTGATCCCTTACTATTTCCCCCTTCTTAATAGTCCCTTGTTTCATTTGTTTTTCCCTTGGTGGCAAAGTTCAACCACATCACAAAAGAGTAGTCCAATACAGTTTTATACACCAACATCTTTTTCTCCAAGGAAGTTTGTATAGCAACAGTTATGTCATCCGGTCATTCATCCAATTATGAAGTGGAGACCCAAAGTGACTCACCCATGGAGGGACATGCACCTCGGAGGCCTTTTAAAGGTGGCAGACATGTTAGAGAAGAACCAAACACCCTTACAGAATTGCAGGCCTACCCTCTTGCCATCTCTTGTTTCCAGTTTCAGTCATGTTATGAATTTTGTGAGAAGGTTGCTACTGTTCAAGTCCATCATGAGCTGGCTCACTTGTTTGTATTGCATTTACATGGTGATCAAGTTACTTTGGCTTGTGTCACTTTCACACTTACACCAGATTCTATCTCATTAGCAACCGGAATACCTAACATTAGAGAGCCATGGAACAAGAGGCGGAAGATTGATCGGCAACATTATGAGCCATATATTAAACCCAATTTCTTGAGGTAGCTAAAGAGAGTGTTCCCTTTCCGATATCTCAAAGATGAATATGCTCCACTAATGAAATTAATCATGAAGTATTTCAGCTATGAAGGTCGTTTCTCCCGATTATATGCTTATCACATCAGGTTTCTCATGCATTTCCCCCAGGTATGGATGATGAACATCCCATATTTCATATGCCGAAACATAGAAAGGATGACCATCCTTGTGCAGCACAAGACCCCTCAGTAGCAGTTCAATAGTATTTTCCAGTTTCCTCTCATCAAGATTTTGGTGGTTCATCAGCTTGGATTACGGGCATCACTTGGGATGATTTCATCTCTCGTGACTTTTTCAGAGCTTCACAGGGACTTTCAGAGGTTGGGCATGAGACTGGTGGACCTTCTCATCAGCATGAAGGCCATGATCCACACACTGATACTATACCGGTTTTCATTACTTATCAGAAGGGCACCAGGCAGTTATTCGCGGCAGCAAATCGAGTGTTATCTCCACGTAGGGTCGAAGGGCCCTCGCTTTCGACATTAGCACCACAAGTACAGGACAGAGGCAAGAGGCCAATGTAGGATGATGGGCCTTCAGGTGAGCGGGACTTTATTCTTGTTCAGGATGACGATACAGACATGGGCCCGCAAAATGCACATCTTAGATAGATCATCCAAGAGCAGCAGACAGAGATCAAAGCCTTGTCCCTCAATTTGGAGAGGGCTAAGTGGACTATGAAATACTTGGAGCAGAGAAAAAAATAGCTTGAAGATCAACAAGCAATCATGGAGTTGCAAAACATCCGCGAGAATCACCAAGCTGCCCAAAGGCGAAGGATCGAATTCACTTCATTGAAGCAAGAGATTAATGATGATCGGGAGTCTTGGCTCGAGAGAATCAATATCCACCTAGAGAGACTGCTTGAAAAGGCCGATAGGGACAAAGCTTTGTTGAGACACATGGTTTTCCATTACAGGGCACGCAATATGAGTTCAAAGGCACGAATAAGGAATCTAAAGGCAAAATTGAAGAAAGCAACAAAGAAGGAAAAGAGGCAAAAGGAGCATGATCGTCTTCAGATATTGGCAGGAGCCTATTTAGACCAGCATGACACTTGATAGAGAAGGTATAGCCCAAATTCCAAGAAATTTGGACCAACTTTTGCATTTTTGGAAATTTTTGCACTAAAAAACAGGTTTTGCCTCCCTATGCGTCGCGCCACGTGGCGCTCGCTTTTTCTAGAGGGCTCCAAATTGAAAAAAATTTACATTTTTGGATTTGAAATGAAAAATCATGATTGTTGGTGCATGGCCAAGAAGTTTGGGCAAGTTTTGAGTCCCCAAGAGGTCAAAAACACCCAAAAAATGACCTCTCTGCCCCTATTTTGACACACAGGAAGTAGTTTGGGAGATTGAATTTTTGGAGGGGAAAATGGACACCAAATTGGAAAATTCCACTTGGGTTGGAAAGTAGACAGGTAGGGATTTCTAACAAGTTATCATGAGATCAATTTGGAGGCCTCAAATTCAACTCCAAATTGGCATGACGCATAGAGAATCAGGCGTGGCGCATAGAGGATTTTTGGCTTATTTTTCACTGTATAGCTCAGAAATTCACCCAGTTTTGACTAGTTTTGCTTTTTGATGTAATTATTGATCTACCATGATGTAATTGGAGGACCCTCATGTAATATTGGTGCATTTTTACTTATTCTAGAGGATTCATTCACTAAAAAGTGAAAATTTAATGAATGAATCAGTTTCCTACCTTATAGAGGCAAGTTGTTTTGATTGCCTAGATTTCAGTGCTTTGTTTAGAATTGGTTGAAACAGCTCCTAGAATTATAAGCTCAACCCCTAGAGGAATGGGAATGGGTTAGGATGGTCTATATCATTTATTTTTTGAGTCATTGTCAGGGTTGGACACTAGGGATTTCTTGGCACATCATTGTACATTTGATCTCTGCATTTTTGGCTAAGGAAAGACCAGGATTTTGTAGCACTTGTTGGGATCCATGTGGCTCTGTGTTTTGATGGTGTTTTTATCTATGTAATTGTAATTTCATTGATGTTTATGTGTATCATTTTCCCTTCTCTTTGCTTCTGAAATTAAACAAATGAGTGATTAAGGTAGAATTCACTGGACTGTTGTGCTCTGCCTTGAAATTTTGTTTAATTTTCAATGTTTTCATCCATTTGAGGAGGAACCTTGACACTCTCTTTCCCTCCTTGGCTCCTCACTGGTCTGATCCATCCATTCATTCACTCCAAAGCATCAAAACAATTTCCTTCCTTGCCCTAATCAGAACTTTGCAAAAAAATTGTGCCTCATCCCAGGACCCAAATTTGCCTTTCCCTTTTTCCAGCAAAAATCCCCCAAAAAATCAAATCAATCCTTGCACTACATACTTAGCCTAAGATCAGTTGTAAAATCAATCATCTCAAGCCCTATCGATTATCTTTGCTGAGATTTACTCGGAGAGAGCCCTCTCCTGTCCTCGTAGGGCTAGCTATGAGGCTGAGTGTGGTTTGATGTGGACCTAGAAACTTACCTTTCCAGCCTAAGGTAAATCTAGTCTCTAATAGAACCCATATAGAATGCACCACCACTAGTTCTTTTTCTGTCATCAACACTTCCTACCCAATCTGCATCTGTATATGAATGAAGAGTAAGATCTGTATATCTAGGATATCATAAACCAAAGTTCTGTGTTCCTTGAAGACATTTGAAAATCATTTTGACTACCTGAAGGTGTGATTCCTTTGGATTTGCTTGGAATCTTCCAACTATTCCTATTGCATGCATGATGTTAGGTCGGGTACCTATTAGATAAAGAAGACTGCCAATCATAGATCTGTAAGTTGGTTGATGTATTGCTGCTAATTCGTCATTTGAGCCGAGATTGCATCCTATTACCATTGGGGTACATACTGGTTTAGAATCTTCCATGCCGTACTTTTTCAAGACCTATTTGAGATATTTGGTTTGTGAAAGAAAAATACCATCTTTATTTTGTTGAACTTGTAGACCAAGAAAATAGGTAAGCTCACCAACCAAGGACATTTCAAATTCTTGCTGCATTACTGAAGAAAAATTCTGACTCATGGATTCTTCATTGCTACCAAAAATGATATCATCAACATAAACAACAATTATTAGCAATTTATCAGTGTCAATCTTTGTATATAGATTGTTATCTACTGACACCTTTGAAAAACCTTGTTGGTGGAGATATTTTTCAAGACAGTAATACCAGGCCCTTGGAGCCTGTTTTAGACCATATAGAGCCTTTCTGAGTCTGCATACAAGTTTTGTATCATTTCCAAGAATCAATCCTTCTGGTTGTTCAATATAGACTTCTTCATCTAAGTCTCCATTAAGGAAGGCAAATTTTACATCCATTTGGTATACTTTGAATTTTTGAAAACTAGAAAGCCAAAGAAACATCCTTATGGCTTCAAGTCTAGCAACAACAAAAGTTTCTTCAAAATATATACCTTCTTGTTTAGCATATCCTTTACAAACAAGTTTGGCCTTATTTATAATAACTTCTCCATTTTCATTCAGCTTGTTTTTTTGAATATCCATTTAGTTCCTATGATATTATTATCGTGAGGTCTAGGAACTAATTCCCAAGTATTATTCTTTTCAATTTGCTTAAGTTCTTCATTCATGGCCTTGACCCAACATTCATATTTACATGCTTCATATACATTTTGAGGTTTGGTGGAGGATAGTAATGCTAGATAGCTTGAGGTTTCTATAATAGTTCTTCTTGTTTGTACACTTGCCTCTTTTTCCCCTAAAATTTGAGTTTCTTGATGATTTTTATGAACATACCTGGACGGAGTCTTTTCTTCTACCGTTATCTCCTCTTCCTAGTGCTTCATAGGTTTCTTCTTCAAAATCATTGTGATTTGATGTGGGAAAATAATCCCCATCTTCTTCATTGTCATAATCTTCGGTTTTTATCTGTTTTGGATTTGTGCATGTTTCATCAAATACAACATCAATACTTTCAAAATTTTTCCCAAGTATCTTATTATAACATTTATATCCTTTACTTTGGGAAGAATAACCAAGAAGAATACCTTCATATGCTCTAGGCTCAAACTTACCAAGTTTTTCATCAGTCCTTTTGATATAGCATTTGCTTCCAAAAACTTTAAAATATTTTAATGTAGGAGTCTTACCATATCAAATTTCATGTGGAGTTTGACTACTGTTTACCCAAACATTTGCTTGGTTGAGAATAGTGATGGTGACGAATGTAGCTTCACCCCAGAAGGTTGCAGGAGTTCCATATTCATCTAGCATAGCTCGAGCCATTTGTTGAACATTTCTATTCGTTCTTTCTACCACTCCATTTTGCTGAGGAGTCCTTGCCATGGAGAACTGCCTTTTTATTCCATGTTGTTCACAAAAGTCAAAGAATTCATCCTAGGTAAATTCCCCTCCTCAATCAGATTTGAGGCATTTGATTTTGTGATCTGATTCATTTTCAACCAAATCTTTGAAGGCTTTGAACTTTTCAAATGCTTCATCTTTACGCTTTAGAAGACCTATCCAACACATTCAAGAAAAATCATCAATGAACAATATAAAGTATTCTTCTCCACGAGGTGAATTTTTCCTTGATGGTCCACATAAATCAGTATGAACAAGTTCAAGAGGCTTACTAGCTGACCCTTCTTTTTGAATGAAGTGAGATCTGGTTTGCTTACTGAATTGACATGGTTTCCATATTGTATTTTTAGGAATGCTGATATCTGGAAGATCACAAACAGTGTGGAATCTTCATGCTTTTCTTATTTGAGAAAATCTTAGATGTCCCAATCTTCTATGCCATAGCCAGTTTCCATAATTTTTGCTTAGATAGCACTATTGTTGTCCTCCCTTGAGTATGTATAAGTTGTTTGGAGTTATTGTACCTTTGATCATAGTTTCTCCTGTATCAAGCTCACGAACAACACATTCGTTTGATCGAAACACCACTTCATTTCCTTGATCACACATTTGACTGACACTTAAATGTTATGCATTAGACCATATACATACATAAGATTCACAGATTTAAGCTTTTCTTTCAAGAAAACAGAGCCTTTACCTTTTATGACAGCAAGAGTGTCGTTTCCAAATGATACATTCTTTTCTTTTTCTAAGGCATTATATGAGTGAAGTTTTTCTTTGTCACCTGTCAAGTGTTTTGAGCATCCACTGTTGATGTACCACCGGTTTTCCTATCCTTTTGCATACAAGGATATACAGCATATTTTTGTCTGAGTTTCTTTCCTTCTCCATATTTTTGGATTTAATGGAGTTTGCTCCTTTTGAGATATTTGCCGAAATTTTCTCCTACAGTCAGATTCTTCATGGCCAAAGTTGTTGCAGATTGAGCATTCTATTTCATTTTCAAGAAGAGAAAAGTTATTATAGGAGCTTTTCTTGATCCCTATCACATTCCTTTGATTTCGTGCTTCTCTAGTCATGATGGTTTTGTAAGAAACACATTGAACATATTTGTGTCCAAAATTATGACATGAGAAACATTGACCATTAAAGAAGTTCCTGCGATTATCGAATCTATTGACCTGGTGACTGTAGTTTCTATTGATATTCATCTTTGAAGAAAATTGAGTATGATTTACCTGAGGTTGGTTGTGGATTCTGTTCATCCTTGAAGTAAATTGAGCCCGATTTACCTGGTGATCTGCTTTATGCCTTTGCTGACGATTGTCATATTGTTCATTGTTCTTTGCTGCATCAAGATAGCTTTTAGTGGAGGTTGATGACTTTTGTGATTGAAATGCTTCTTCAGTATATCCAAGACCTATCTTTATCAGAGGAGAATGCTGCACTTTGATAATTTCATTTAAGGTTTCTGATCCTTTACCAAATCTAAGATTGAGAGATTTTGTTTTCTCAACATCTTTTATTAGACCTACAATTTCACATTCTAGTTTTTCATTGTGTTTTTCTCTTTTAGAAAGTTGGTATGTCAAGGTATCTATAATCATATTCTTTTCTTCTAAATAGATTTTAAGTTCAGATATTTCTTCATGAAGGTCATCTTCTTCTAAAGCATCCCAAAAATTATCATCTTCATAAGCCATTAGAATTCTATAGTCATTACTATTTTCATCTTCATCACTATTTTATAAACCATCGCTATCTTCATGAGTACAGTAACTCTTTTTACTTACACTTTGTTTTCTATTCCATTTTGCAGATTCCTTCCCTTTATCATATTTATCTTTATGAGGACATTTGGTAGCATAATGAGTGACTCTAGCACAGGCAAAACATTTGAAAGGTAGCTTACCTCTAAATCTTCTGGAACCCTGTTGAAGCTTCTTCACAAAGTTTATTTCATCTTTTTCTTCTGAAATATGTCCTGATTCATTGAGTTCTTCCTTTCCATTTGTTAAAGCTTTAAATGCGCCTTCTCTCATATCTGATGGGTCTCCTTTTCTCATCTCAAAGGCAGTTAATATTCCGTGAACCTATGTCATAGTGATAGTCTGTAGATCCTATTTTTCTTCTATGGCAGATACTTTTGATTCAAATTTAGCAGACAAGGATCTTAAAACTTTCTCAACTAAGGTAACTTCCTTTATCTCTTCACCCAGATTCTTCATGCAATTAACAACCTCATCTATACGTAAGAAGTAACTAGCTATACTTTTATCATTGTGCATCTTAAGAGTTTCATATTGAATTATGAAAGTTTGCAGTTTAGTACGTTTTACCTAAGAGTCTCCTTCATAGCTTACAATGATTTTGTCCCATATTTCTTTGGCTGATTTGAGCTGCATAACTTTGACAAACTCTGATTGTGACAGACTTCCCAATAATGTATTGACAGCCCTGGCATTAGTTTCATATTGCTTTTTACCTGCCATATCTATAGGAATTGCTGATGGAAATGTATATCCTCCTTCCCCGATTTCCCAGACATCTATTCCAAGTGATTTTAGATAGGTTGTGGTTCTTATCTTCCAATAAACAAAGTTTCTCCCATCAAATATTGATGGTATGATGGATACCACGCTTTATTGATTACTCATGATTATGGATCTCCCTTCAAGCGATCAAGTTTCTTCTGAAGGACCTACTCTAATACCAATTGTTGGAAATAATACTGAGAGGGGGGGTGAATCAGTATTATCAAATCAATAATTTAATTTTCCAAATAGATTTGTATATGCTACTTCAGCTAAGTGAACTAGCCTGTATACACAACTGTACTTAAAGAAACCATTGTACATGCAGAGAACTTTTGATTTACCCAATTTTTCATGCATTGAACTTTAACCAGCATATCAGAGATTTATTAGACAGTGCAGTAAAAGAAGAATAAAGAATCACACGTATGCAACACACATGAACACCAAGATATAAGGTGGAAACCCAATGTGGGTGAAAACCACCTGCTGCTGTCGTCTTTGTCTTCTTTTAATAATAAGAAAATCTTCTTACAAATTTCTACTGGTGCAGACTTATACCAGTATGCATGCTTCTACCTGCAAAAGGTTACAACCTTCTCTCATTCTCCAGCTTCTACTGGAAGGGAGTTACAACCCCCTAAATATTGTACTAGCCAATATGTTTACTAGTATGTAGGCTACGACCTATAGAAGGCTACGACCTTATTTCTTACTCCAAGGACCACGTTTCATAAATTTTCAGACTGGATCCATCAACAACATCATAACTATAATTCAATCATCAAATACATCTACTTCAACCAATCACTTTCTAAACCAACCACAACCAAATCAATCAATTACTTTAACAACCCATCAATCTAATCATTCATAATATTGTCACAAGAATACAGTAACAAGAACCCAAACTAGAACTCAGTACTCTGCAATAGCAAACAAAAAAATTGAAACATACTTTATAAGGTATACACTACTTCCATATGTCGAACCTACATGTATACACGCTTTTATCAAGGCCAACCATTGTATACATCTATAAATATTAATTCATAATTCTACAACAATTCTAGACTTCAGTTATAATATTTACAGAACAACATGTGCGTCAGTATTCAGATCTAGAATAAACATGATCAAACCATATAAACATAATTCATTTCAATCCTTAAGATCCTGATCCATCATTAGATCTTATCCTCCATCAACCACTAAGGTTCATTCCTGGTTTAGATCAAGCACAACACCATAAGCCAATAACCTGCATACTAGATCTCACACTTCATCAGATATTCGATTCTTGCACACATGGCCTAATGATCTTCTCCTCCCTTTATAGTTTTATTCCTTTCTCAATACCATGGTCCAAAACCACTTAGGACTAATACCTTGGACCAAATACCTAGGGTCAATACCTCGGACCAGATATCTTGGACCAATACCATGGATCAAAATACCATGGACCAATACCATGGATCAAAATACCATGGACCAAATACCTTTGACCAAAAACTTAGTTTTCCAAGATATATGCGTCTCTTCTATGAAAGTGTGTGTGTACATATACGCAACTTGTGTTCAATGAACCTGCGTGTATACGCACCTTGGTCAAGGTGAACTTGTCTATACCTCTCTTTCTTCATTATTTGTAGTCTGATCTATAATTCTTTGTTGTTAACCTGATGTACTGTGATCTTTCATCTGAGTGAGTTGCCATCAAGGATAACACCTGTATCATAATGCCAACAAGCTTATCCCCACCACATTTTTCTTGAAATTCACTATGAATAAATCTAACCCTTTGGATGAAGGTCATATACATCCTATATTCACTATCTGAAGTATGATCACATGCCACTAACTTTCCTTTTGATAAACCAACATAAATAATACATTTCATTGTTTCAAAACATGGATTATTGGGATATTCCTCCATCAATTGTCTTTGAGCTTCTACATAATGGTTCCCCCCAAGCACATAATAATTGTATTCAAAACATTTTGACTCATCAAATGCTTCTTTGTTGGGAATTTGAACTAGATCAACAAGAAGCACATAGTTAACCAAATGAGCATATGGATTGTACCTCATCAATGTCTTCAAGTTGTGAACATGAAGATGGTGTGGATTTTTGATTTGATATTTACATTATCCTTCACTTGCGTTATAGATTTGTTTGACATTAAGCTAAAATGTATGACCACCCTCATTTAAGTTTTTATTTGTCAAGTTCTATTGAATGGCATTTTGTTTGTTTTTAATAATGCCATCCTCTAAATCAGCTCTTGGTGTAATGATTTCTATGCTTTCTTTTGAAGTTTCACAAGGTTCTTGACTATTGCTAATGGCTACTTCATAATGTTCAACTTTACTTTTCTTCCTCATAACATCTTGATCATTAACTAGAACAAATTTATCCTTGGGCATTGTTACTTTTGGTCTTTTACAACTCTTCTCCTTTCTAACATCAGTTCCAATGTCATCCTTAGTAACGACACATATTCTTCAATGCTATTTTCAACTTCCTCATCTTCAAAAGTAACCTGTCTACCTTTGCTATATTTATCCACTAGAGGCATTTTTTTCTGATCCCTAGGATGTAGTTTTGTAGCATCATGAATTACTACATTTTGCTTGTTTGCCATATCTTCTTCTAACACTGAGTAGAAATTGCTGGAAACTTTCATAATATCATGCTCTATGAAATGAATGCCTCCCAACATATTTGAACAACTTTCAACAAAATTCTACCAAACAAAATACCATATTTCAATAAAAACAAAGTTATAAAAATTTAGTGAGACAGTTACAAGAACACAAAACACAAATATAAATAACAATACTTACGATATTTTGTGTCATCTCATTTACAATTTGTTTACACAACTTTGTAGATACCTCTCTCATGTCATACAATGAATATGATAACTGGTATTTAATCCTTTCATGTGACTTGGGTGGTTTTGTAAGTATGTAAACAACTTCACTGTCTGATACCGAACACATGTCTATGACCTTTCCCAGCACGTCATAAATTCCATTATCGTTAGGTATATCAACATATAGATATATTTGCACATCTTGGCTTTCTCTTTCTTTCACATACCACACATTTGATGGAAGTTTCACTTCTTTTGATTTCTTCCAGTATGAAATCATCTTCTTCTCATTTGAGGCACTTGAAAGGTTTGTAGCCATCAACTCAGGTGGGGTTCATTCAACAGTGTTTTTTGAAGATCCACCTTTAAGTGTCTTTGGTCCAGAAAGATTCACATAAATTTTCTTTGATGCCATTTTCTTGAAAAAGACATGTATAAATCAGTTAAACACAAAAAAATAATAACTTAAATTAACAAAGAAAACAATAAATGATAATTAATTTCATAAAACATAACAATTTAAAAAAAAAATTAGCAAATTAAAAAAATACATCACCAGCCACCTCGCCCCACCCCGGCGGGCCGTTGGATCGTCGGGCTAGGGCAGATGCTGGCCGCCAGCCCCCCGTCCCACCCTGGCAGGCCGTTGGGCTGTCGGGGTGGGGTGAGGGGTTAACGGCCAACCCCCGCCCCACCCCAGTGGCCCAACGACCCACCACCCTCATGGCCCAAGGTGGGTCCAACGGTCCATCGGGGTGGAGCAGAGAGCTGGTGGCCAGCCCCCCACCCCCAGGTGGGCCTAACGGTCCACTGGGGTGGGGCGGAGGGCTAGTGACCAGCCCCCCGCCCCACCCTGACAAGTTGTTGGGTCGCTGGGGTGGGGCCGAGCCTGGCTGCCAGTGCTCCGCCCCACCCCGGTGGCCTAACGACCTACTGGAGTGGCGCACTAATTCTAGGAATCGGCGAACCACCCCAGCGGGCCACTAGACCACCGGGGTGGGGCGGGGTGTCAGGTAGAAAACCCCACCACCCCTAACCCATGGGCCCGTTTAGCCACTGAGAGCCTGATCAAGCCCACCATGCCCACTGTGGACGTGGTGAGTAAATTTGTCGTACAAAAAATTTTAATTTCTAAATAGAAAACAAACTTCATTAAACATTTTTAATTTTAAAATTTACAAAGGAGAAGAATTAACTAACCTTTCAAATGCGATAAACCTCCATTGAAAATGTTGTTGATAATAATGTAGCTGCTCCACAAATTTGCTCCAATTCTTTTAACGAACCTCAGAAAACCTTGATGTGATGTGAGTAATAGTGACAATGAAATTTATTATATAGGTGAAATTACATAATTGTTTTATCATACGGTTAATGTGGGATTAATTTATTTTCATAAATTTTAACATGTTAATTTTGTTATGGCGATATAGGAAACTATGATAGAGAAAATATTACGAAATTGTTTTACAGCACGGTGAATGCGGGATTAATTTTCTTTAGAAGGTATAATAAAAATTCAAAAAAACATTCAAGTGTCTAGTAAATATTATATAGTTTAAGTATTAAATTAATTTAGGTAAAATATTTAGTTCACAATTTTAAATTTAAAGATTTATTTCAAAACAAAATTTTATTTAAAATATAAATTAGAAGAAAATAATGGAGGGAAATACATGAAACAAAATTTTTGGAGGGAAATTTTCATTCTTTAAGCTATATAATATCATTAGGAGATTCTGCATTTGTATCATTCAACCTCTTCTATTTGAAAGGGATGGATTATTCTGATAGTGAAGTTTCACTTCGTGAAGCATCAACATCTTCGTCACGACACAACCCTATTAATATTGATGAATATAATGGAAATTCTTCCACTATCAATAGAGAGTCAATTCTTCCACTTAGTCCTGATCCTAAGGACTATGAGAGAAGCACTAATTAAAGATGGGATGAAGAATTTCAAATAAATAAAGAGTCATGGTTTTTGCTTCTTCCTAATCCTAAGGATTATGAGAGCAATAGTGATGAAGAGCATGATGAAGAATTTCAAAAGCATGGAGTGTCATGATGCCCACTTAGTCCTAATCCTATGGACTATGAGAGTAGAAGTGATGAAGAGCATGATGACGAATTTCAAAAGAATGGAGTATCATGGTGTCCACTTAGTCCTAATCCTATGGAATATGAGAGCAGCAATGATGAAGAGCATGATGATGAATTTCAAAAGAATGGAGTGTCACAGTGTCAACTTAGGCCTAATCCTATGGACTATGAAAACAGCAGTGATGAAGACAAAATTTTCAAAAGAATGGAGTGTCGCAGTGTCCACTTAGTCCTAATCCTATGGATTATGAGAGAAGCAGTGGTAAAGAATTTCAACTGAATAGAGTGTCACAGTGTCCACTTAGTCCTAATCCTATCGACTATGAAAGCAACAATGATGAAGAACATGATGAAGAATTTCAAAATAATGAAGTGTCACGGTGTTCACTTAGTCCTAATCCTATGGACTATAAGAGTAGCAGTGATGAAGAGCATGATGAAGAATTTCAAATGAATAGAGTGTCACAGTTTCCACTTACTCCTAAGCCTATGGATTATGAAAGCAATAGTGATGAAGAGCATGATGATGAATTTTAAAAGAATGGAGTGTCACGGTGTCCACTTAGTCCTAATCCTATGGACTATGAGAGCAGTAGTGATGAAGATTATGATGAAAATTTTCAAAATAATGGAGTGTCACGGTGTCCACTTAGTCCTAATCCTATGGACTATGAGAGTAGCAGTGATGAATAACTTCAACTAAATAGAGTGTCACATTGTCCACTTAGTCCTAATCCTATGGAATATGAAAGCAATAGTGATGAAGAACATGATGAATACTTTCAAAAGAATGAAGTGTCACGGTGTCCACTTAGTCCTAATCCTATGGACTATGAGAGCAACAATGATGAAGAGCATGATGAAGAATTTCAAATGAATAGTGTCATAGTGTCCACTTAGTCCTTATCCTATGGACTATGAAAGCAACAATGATGAAGAGAATGATGGTGAATTTCAAAAGAATGGAGTGTCATGATGTCCACTTAGCCCTAATCCTATGGACTATGAGAGCAACAGTGATGAAGAGCATGATGAAAAATTTCAAAAGAATGGAGTGTCACAGTGTCCACTTAGTCCTAATCCTATGGACTATGAGATCATCGGTGACAAAGGACAACAGGAACCAATTAGTCCTAATCCTAAGTACTATGAGAGTAGCAATGACAAAGGAAATGATGTAGAATTTTCATTAAGTAAACAATCACATTTTCGATGTATTCCTAATTCTATGGACTATGAGAGCAGCACTAACAATGCACATGAGGAATAATATCCAATAAACATCGAGTCAAATTTTCCATTTAGTACTAACTCTAAGGACTATGACAGTAGCACTGAAGAAGGGGAACATGAAGAATATCCTCCAAGTCAGTATTTCAAAAGCACAATTGATCACAGTGAGGATAATATTCCTCAAGATGATGATGAAAATTCTTATACAAAGGATGATCCAATGATGGGGATGTTTCTAGGAAATATTGTATCGAGGAGTAGGAGTAGACCTTTTCGTATAAATCAAAGATGTCCTAGTTATACCAAGGGTAGAGTAGAATATTTGACAAGATGAATTTCTATCAGCGCTGTCATTTCAAGTGAATGTTGTAAAAAATATTGCTTGAAACATATTGAGTTCAAATTTTCATTAGAGAAAAGGAAGATATATTTGTCAATGAATAAAAGCATGCAAAATTCATATTTAGTTGGGTGCATGCAATCGACATTGTCAAGTTATGATTATCATATTGGGTCTTTATTTATCTATAGAAAGGCTTTCAAAATGTTTCATTTGATGGGTAATTTTCATCTCTCGGGAATCCAATAAAATTTGGAAAAGGATCCCACATTTTATTTAGAAGTACGTCATAAATGATAGTTTGGGCCATTATCAAATATTGCAATGTCCTGGATGAAAGATTTCTTTTCAAAGCATGGAAAGTGTATGCCAAATAGATAGACAATACATATTCTAGATAATTTTTCAAGACGAGAAATCCACAACTTATACAAATAATATGCGGTGTTAGAGCCGGTCTTGTCAGTCCTCCGTCAGAGATAAAAACTCTTTATGCATTTCATTTTTAGGAGTCCCAATCCATTCACCCAGCTGCATTCCGCTAGGGGAATGCCATAATCTGATGGAAAAGGTCATGCTAGTCATTTCCCCTCATGTCTGGCTCCTGCTGGCTTAGGTCTTTTGTCAATGATCACCAAAGTTCATGACAGTCAAGGTCTGGTCCTTTAATGGACAAAAGTCATTTTCAATCATTAGGTCTAGGGATTAATAAATTTTGTCTTTAAACATATCCAATAAAGCCATGCAGGCCAGAGTGAGGCCCTTACAAAGTTATGATTCAGAGAGTTTCATCGTCATGTGGATAGACTTCGACTCTTCTTCAAAACTTTGTTTTGAAGAAAAGGCAAAGAGTGTCATTGGTGATAAAATTTTCAAAAAAGTCGTCAGTTGATTTCTTTAGATGCAGTCATGGTTTCCGTGGCCAAATGACCTATTGTGCAATCCCTACAAAGAGTGCCAAAAATTTCATCATTTGAGCTAAAACTTCAAGGGGAAAAGAGAAAATCCGTGTTGCTTTAAGTCAGAGAAAAAGTATCAAAAGACAACATTAGAAAAATGGGTTTTTGAAGAGGAAAAAATTAAACCCATGACTTCAAAGCCTTTATATACAAGTTTCCACCAAAATCCAATTCATTGTGCAAATCAAGTGCATAGGGAAACATTGCAAAGTGTTTGAGAGTGCATAGTGCGTGTTTGAGAGTGCATAGTGCATGTTTGGAGTGAATTTGGAGGCAGTTTTCAAGGCGCAACGCATACACAAAGCAGCACGGCGCACACACAGGGTGCGGTGCACACAAAGCCACCCCTCAGTGCAAAATTTCAACGGGCGCGGCGCACACCCACAAAGGGCCGACATCGTGCCAAATCACCTCAAATTTCTTATGATACCCATCAAATTGATAGGTAGGCTCTATATCACGGCTTTCTGATCAAATTTTATGGATGATATGGTGGTTCTTGGCTATGTTTAATTGCCATAAAACTTATAAAACCAACCACTCAAAAAACATCAAAAATATGGTGGCTAGGGTTGCATAATTGTGGTGTTGATGCCAAGGCTCTGTTTTCAAACCATTTTTCCCTTGCTTGCCATTTTTCCCTATCCTCCCTTTCTTATTTCTCCTATTATCCCTACCCTAAAACACTACCAAAACCTATCCCCTATCCCTCCACTCTTTGGTCAACATAACACCCCAAAACCCTACCTTATCCAAACCCCAAAACCCTACCCTATCAAATACCCAAACCCCATACATATCCCTAAACAAACTTCTCCCCATAACCCCTATTTGCATCATATTACTCCCCTCCTAATACTCCCTTTTTCATTTTTCCCCTTGGTGGCAGATATCACAAAAGCGCCCAGCTTCACACCATCATTAAAGGGCAGCCTAAGTACAGTACACACAGTAGTCATGGCATCAGATCATTCATCAGAGTATGAGATGGAGACACAAAGTGACTCATCCTTGGAAGAACAGGCTCCCAGGAGACATCACAAGAGTGGCAAACATGTTAGGGATGAGCCAACTACCCTCACTGAATTGTAGGCCTGCCCTCTTGCCATGTCATGCTTCCAGCACCTATCATGTTTTGAATTTTGTCAAAGGGTGGCTAATGTTAGAGTTCATCATAAGTTGGCATGTCTTTTTGTGCTTCACCTACATGGAGGTCAGTCTATCTTGGCCGGGGTCACCTTCACATTGACACCCGAAACTATCTCAGTGGCAATAGGCATACCAAATGTTGGAGAACAATGGCATAAGAAAATGAAGGTGGATAGGCAACATTATGAGCCTTACATTAAGGATAGATTCTTGAGGCAGCTCACAAGAGTCTTTCCATTCAGATACTTGAAAGATGAGTATGCTCCACTCATGAAATTGATCATGAAATACTTCAGCTGTGAGGGGAGGTTCTCTCGTCTATATGCCTATCACATCAGTTTTTTCATGCACTTTACCACGGTTCGGATGATGAACCTCCCATTTTTCATATGAAGGAACATAGAGATGATGAACACCTTCATGCAACATAAGACCCTCGGCAGCAACTTAACAACGTTTATCACTTTTCTCTTATCCGGATGTTGGTGGATCATCAATTGGGATTGTAGGGCATTGCTTGGGAGGACTTCATCTCCCGTGACCTCTTCAGCACTTCACAGGTACTATCATAGGCAGAGCATGAGATAGGTGGTCCTTCTCATCAGTATGAGCACCATGAGACCACTATTATGCCAGTATTTGTTACATATCAGAGAGGCAGTAGGCACTTGTTTGCAGCAACAAAGCGAGTGTTATCTCCACCCATCGTGGAAGGGGCCCCACTTCCGGCATTGACTACACAGGTACAGGACAAGGGCAAGAAGCCCATGTAGGACGAGGGGCCATCAGGTGAACAGGAGGTCGGCTTCATTCTCATTCAGGATGATGATGCAGACGTGGAGAGTGCTTGACTTAGGATGACCATTTAGGAGAAGAACACAAAGATACAAGATTTGTCACTCAATTTGGAGAGGGCCAAATGGATCATCAAGTATCTGGAGCAGAGGAACAAACAGCTTGAGGACTAGCATGAGATCATGGAGCTGCAAAGCATCCGTGAGAATCGACATGCTGCCCAACAAAGGAGGATCGAGCTCACTACCTTGGAGCAAGAGATTAACAATGACCGTGAATCTTGGCTCGACTGCATCAAAATCCACCTTGAGAGGCTGCTGGAGAAGGCCGACAAAGACAAAACCATATCGAGGCAGATGATTTACCATTACAGGGCACAAAACTTGAGTGCAAAGGCTCAGATAAGGAGCTTGAAGGCAAAATTGAGCAGAGCAACCAAGAGAAAAAAGAGGAAAAAAGAGCAA